>APFE030516326.1:14153-52388 GCA_000404065.3 Pinus taeda | reverse complement strand
TAAGCAATTGAGTGGCAGCAGCTCTGTAAGACCTGAGTCTGTTGTCTTTAGCAACAAAATTGCCTTTAACCTGTTGGATGACCAAGTCTGAATCTCCTAGGACTGATATACTAGTAATTTTCAGAGAATGTACCAACTTGATGCCTAATAGAAGGGCCTCATATTTAGCCATGTTGTTAGTACATCTGAAGTTCAGTCTGTAAGCTCTTCCTTCTGCGTGGCTACCCTCTTTATTATGCACCCACACTCCTGCACCTGCCCCTAGCTTGTTAACTGATCCATCAAATTCTAGGAACCACAAGGTTTCTTTTTCTGAGGGGTTTTGAATGAGGTATGTGTGGGGTGAATTTGTGATTTGCAGGATGGGCTGATTGATGGGCTTTGTCTGCTTGACATCCTCCTGACTTGGTAGAATTGCTTTGTTTTCTAGGAAGGCTCCTTTTTCATTGTTTTGTTCAATTATGGTTGCTTCACTGTCGTTTATTTTGTGGTTCAGACTTTTGGCATTGCTTGATTCGGTCTGTGTTTGGATATCAGGCTCTCCTTGTTCAGCAATGTGATGTGTTTTAACTATATGAGTCTTTCCCTTGGGGTTGTTGTTTGTATTGTCATTGTAAAGGATGTATGAGTCTATGTCAGAATGGACAGCATAAATGGGGAAGTTTTGAGGCTTCTCTGTACTACTGACCATGTATTTCATTAAGGACTCTCTATACAACCTCTTGGGTTGACCAAAGACTGTGATAGTAGCATAAGACATATCTAATTGTAGGGACCCTTGGAGCTTGGCTCCCCATGATCTTGATAGCAACATTCCATATTTTGGTGGGATGTCAGCAACAACCACATCCATTAAGATTGTTTTGTTTGGGTATTGGACTAAGGACACACATAGGTCTTTTATTAGGCCTAAACACTTGACCTGGCTGGAGTCAAATGAGTAGAGGTCTTTGTATGGTCTAGTGATGTCCAAATTCAATCTTTCCATCACAGATTTGGGCATTAAGTTGTGTGAGGCACCTGAGTCAAGCATTGCGTTGTGTAGTATTTTGTCATGTACATGCAAGCTGACATAGAAGGGTAGGATTCCTGAACTTGCTATTTTTCCATCAACCTCTAGTCCAAAAAGCAATTCAGGGGTGTCATCCAATACATTGACATTATCTACATTATCTTTGCCTTTAGTATGGGTGAGTAATAGAGATCTTTGAATCTGCTGTTTATAGATCTCGTTTTTGGCTAATTCTGCTAGAGGTATTGTTATTTTCAGTTTTCCAATTTCAGTTTCCAAATCAAAGGGTTTTTCTGTTTGTGCTTTAGTGGCATTGGTAAGCCTACTTTCTTTATCTGCTGAAGTCTGTTCCTGATTTTGAGGTCTGTTCTTGCTGATCAACTTTTGAGGTTCTTTGCTTGATTTGGGCTGCTCAACTGATGAAATAGGTGAGTTCAGTGACTGTTCAGTGATGTCTTCAACAGTTACCTCTTTTAAGGGAGAATCAGTTGTACTCTTTGGTTGAAAAACCGTGGCACCTCCAGGCTGTGTTTTATCTTTTGTTTTCTCCGGTTGTGTTACATTCACAGTCCTACTTCTTAATTTGTACTGTTTGTGAACCTCATAAACAGCAGTGTCATAGCCTTGTTTGAAATCAAATGATTCCCCTGAACTAGTCTGAAACTGATTCCTATCCTCTTCATCCTGATCTTCTTGACTTAAGAAGACCTGGTGTTTATTATCAAGCCCCATTAGGTGGATATGAGTGTCTTCTGCTTGTTCTTCAGATGTGGATGCCTCAGCATAGTTTTCCTGAAATGGTGGTCTTATTTCAGGGTCATTATTGGCTTTGCTGCCACCAGCGTTTGGGTTCCTCCTAAAATTTGGATTCCTATTGGGATTGTTTGATGGTGCTTCCCATGAGGATTTTCTTTCCACAGATTCTACCCTATCCCCTAACCTCTTCATACCAGAAATTATTGCATCTAATTTTTGGTCCAAGGCTGAGGGCTCTTCTTTGAAAACTACCCTCTTTTCTACTTTTGCCCTATTCCTCTTAGCAATCAGGTTTGCTTCAATAGTCACAGCAACTCTCTGAGCTTCTTCAAGGGTTTGAGGGGCTCTTTCTTTTAATTGATAGGCCATATCTGGGTCAAATCCATCTGGAAATTTGTATAAAGCTAAATCCGGAGGAGGTCTCAGATTTTGAGGGATGGCATTATAGACATTGTTGAACCTAGCACAATATTCCAACACTGTTTCTTGGGGACCTCTTCTAATCATATCATACTCACCAAGTATATGTAAAGGGTCCTTCTTTTTCTCCCATCTGTTTGTAAAGGACTGGTAGAGCTCATCAGGGGTAGTAATGCTGTTTGCAGGCAGAGACCTAAACCATGTTCTTACATCCCCTGTTAGGCTTTGAACAAATATTCTCATTCTTACTGTTTCATCATCTATTTCATAATTTTCAAAGTGATCTTGCATTCTCTTAGCATGTTGGATGGCAGAATAAGGTCCAGTGGAGTCAAAGTACGCTATCTTGGCCTGATAATCTTGAGGTAAGGCCACCGGATTGGCAGGTAGTTGCAGCGGTGCATATCTGGCCATATTTGCTGGATTCTGGGGGTTAACTTGGAAAACTGGGACAGTAAGGACAACAGGTACCACAGGGGTACAAGGTATGGAAGTTATAACAGTGTGGGGGCAGGGAACTTGTCTGGGAGAAGAAGGGATTGGTGGGGAATTTTGGGATGTTGATGGGGAACTGGGGGAATTAGGAGTAGAATGGAATAGGATCTTGACTGGAGTGGGGATTGAGTCAGGAAGTTCTGGTTGTGGACGGCTATCAGCAAAATGATCTTGGGTCTGCTGGTTCCTAACCAATCTGGGGATGGTATTGGGATTTTCGAAGATAGTGGGAGGGTTGGGATCGGGGTGATTCCTTGTGTACCGGAGGTTCTTCTTGGGAGCCAGTTTCTAAGCTAGTCCTATAAGATTTTATTGAAGTTTGTTTTAATGAGGACTGGCCAGGAGCTCAAAGAACTCTGTGAATCTGTAAAGTGTAAACAGGGGTCTGGTTCAACTCTCCCTTAAGGCTACAAGTGATTGTATAGGAGAATCTTAGAGGTGTCTTAACTGATATTCAGACTGTGAGTGTGATTTCTTGACAGATTTTAGGCTTTAGGTCCTGAAGGTCCCCAGCGGAGTCGCCATTTATGTTAACACCCAGGTTGTTCTCTTTGACTCCCAAGAGAATACGGCCAGGGTAACCACTAACCAGTCTTTGGGCTGCAGCTTCTAGCCCAGCTGCAGTCAGAGAGGGCTCTCTCTATCAGGTTTGTCACTGCTTTCAGTGGAATTTTTAGGCTAGTTGTAAGATGATTTTTTGGTTGTTTTGTGTGTTTGGTTGGGAGGATGCTTCTGATTTCCTTTAGAGTATATCAGCAGGGAAGATTTAATCCATTGGGAAATGGGGTCTAAGACTGTTTTATCTTGAAATCTTGATTTAGGTGAGGAGGAAAAAGTACAGGGCCTGTGTGCATTTCATGAAACAAACTGTGAATTTTAAGAATGAAGTGAATACAACTAGCAATGAGCAGTTAAGATTTCGTTACTTGAGCTGTAATTTTGTGAAATATGCTTGTTACCTAAGAGCAATCACTTGAATTCTTAAATAACAAAGCACAGTGATGGTATGGTTTTAAAGGTAGCATTTAAGAATTACGCTTTAAACACCTCAACAGAAAGAAAACATATGAGACAGTTCAGATTGAGCACAGGGTAGTGATTGACTAAATCCTGAGGCTATCCTTTTTCCGAACTATCTAGAGTTTTAAACATACAGAAAACATGAGAAACATATGGAATAACAGGAAACTTATGTGAAATAAGGAGCCATAAGAAAACTTATTGAGCCATGTAATGATCAAGAATCCTGCACTTTTGATCCACACCCATCAAGAGACCAAGAGACAACACATCATTGAAGAAATCCCATTGTCTTTGTATTAAACTGTCTGCAAAGTTGTACAATAACAGAGTTCACAGAGAATTTCTCAGAAGAATTTCTTACATCCGGAGTCCAACCCCTCTAAACAAAAGCGAGGGTGAATATATAGAGTTTTAGGTACAAAAATATCTCAGGTATGAGCTCATCTGAGAGGAAAATATCTCTTACACTTGTATAGATAAAGCAGATGAGAAGTTATTACAAGTATAAATGATAGTAAAAGCCTTTAAATGTTGTCAGGATAGCTTTTTGCCCTTTGGGTACTGCAGACTTTAACTGCGCTGTTCTTCATAAATGAAGCATTGAAGTGCTTTATTATTTCTGATTTTCTGTGTCCTTCTTGATTCTGCCACCTGTACATGCTGATGCTGCTTTTGATGCCGAGTACCTGTACTGAGTTGGCTCAGTGTCTTTATGCTGGCTGACATGGCTATGTCCACCTGTATTTGAAATTTTGACTGTGCTGCTGCAAAAAGTGTTTTCTTCTTCATCCTTGATTCAAAAGTAGCTTTACCAAGTCCTGCCAATTATCTGGATGAGGAAGCTGATGCTTCAAAATTAACCCTACGGTCTCATCAGCTTCAGTATACTTATAAAAGTCGGGAGGTTTGTCAAATAAATGTGTTACCTCGTTTTTAATAAAAAACAGATTGTCTAATTTATCAAACAGAGCTTTTCCTGTTAATGGGCCTGCTGTAGATGACCCAGAAGCCTCAGAAATCTGCAAGGCTGAAAAAGTGCTTATTCTTTTGATGTACTTCTCATAAGAGAGAAGTTTTCCTGATTCTTCTAGACTGGGGAGCCCTTTGTCCTGTAATGCTGTGAACCTGTTCTGGAATTTAGATATATCTGCTTGCATATCATGTACCCTTCGGTCCAGCGTTTGAATTAGGCTTTTCATCGTTGTAGTCCTCTTAATTAGGGAAATAGTCTCAGTTCTATTAGCAATTCCCATCTGGATCAGCTGAGAGCTATTCCTATAATTCAGGACTTCTATCATTTTTGGGGCAAGGTCTGCCATATTGCCTAGCTCATTTCTTGCTCTGTATAATTCTTTCTTTGCCTTGCCAATGAGCCCTATCTGTTCATACATGGCAACAATGTACTCCCACTGGTTTGTGATTTCTTGTCCAATGGCAGTCCATATTACCTGCTTGATTTCTGCTGTTACTTTGTCAAAATTGAGCTGCTTTTCCAGCTCTGTGATAGTCTTTCTCAGGGCTTTTACTTCCCTCTCTCTTTCAGCCACGGTCATTTTTGATTTGTCATAACTGGCTTCCAGTTTGGCCAGTTTCTCCTTGGTGACATTTATTTCTGAGACTTGGCTCTCCAGCTCCTTGACAGCTTTCATCATTTTTTCCATGCTCAGGCTGGATTCTGCTGCTGCTGTGGCCTCCACGGTTGCTCCAGTTGCTGATGTGGCAGTGGTAGGTGCTGGAGTAGTGATAGGAGCTGCTGCTGTTTGAGCTGGAGGGGCAGATTGAATGTTTGTGGAAGTTTGAAGTGGCTGGGAGGTAGTTTCCCCTTGTTTCTCCTGCATTGCTTTCTCCAATTGTGCCTCCATCTCCGTTATCCTCTGGTTCATAGCCAGGAGTAATTCCATAGCTTGGTCCACCTGTTTTTCCTGGGCTAACTGTGCTGTGTCAGGATGAATAGTAGGAGGCAATTTTGCCTGCCTTCTTAATGCAGCTATGTCATCCTCCTTCTTTTTAATAAGGGCCTTGGCACCCTTTAGATCCTTTGGGTCATATCCTTGTTCAATAATTATGTCCTCCAAAGTTTTTATTCTATTGTCTTTGGCGGAGGAGGACAATCTTTCCAAATCCAGCTGTCGGTTGGTGTGCTTCAGTGATTCTTTTAGCTGATGGGCCAGCATTGCCCTATCAGCAAGTGTGGCATACACCATTTCCCCGGTTTGCTTGTGCAGCTCTATTTGGTCCATGGGGTGTATGTCTTTGGCAAAGACCTCCATATTAGTTTTGTAGTAGTCATCTGGAGTCTTTGGGTGTGGGACTTTTGGTTTAAGATGAGTAAATATCATCTTTTCATCCTTGAAGTCAAAGGCAGCCATTAATCTCTGTTTTTTGGCTGGGGTGGTGTTAAGGAACTGCTCATATAGCTGTACTCTCAGCAGCTCATTCTGAGCCTTAATCTCTATAAACCCCTCTTTGACTGTGGCTGGCTTCTGTCCCTGCTGTTTGGAGGAAGATACCTCCACTGTGTGTTGTTGGGGATGTTCAGGATGGACTGAGCTGGTGGTCGTTTGTTGGCTTACTTGTCCTTCCCTGTTTTGGCTTCCTTCCATCTCTTCAATTATTTCTCTTTCAGCTTCGGGGTCTGTCCTTGGCCTCTTGGCCTCTGGTTGCTGCACTGACCCTGCAGGGGGTGTTATCTCCTCTCTGTCCCTTTTCTTCCCTCTCTCACTGTTTAGAGGGGTCTGCAATACTGGGTTTTGAATTTGTTCAGTTTGCAGGGGAAGAGCCTGTGTCAATTGCTGGTCCTGTGTGGTACTTGGCTGCCCTTTTCTGCTTCTTGATGCTCATCCATTTTCTCCTTTCCTTTGGCAGTTGTTGCTGAGGTTTCTTGGATGTGCTGTGTGGTTGAGGTGCCTTCCTCTGTCTGGATTGTTTGCTTGAAAACCTGTTGACAAGAGTCCAAGTCAAGAGTTTTTTCAAGATCTTTCACATTTTGTTCCATTAATTCTTCCTGAGTCAATTCTTCCACTATTGTCCCAGGCACCCATTCATCCTGATTTGCAAATGGTTGTACTTGTGAGAGGGGGGCATGGTTATAGGGTGCAGCCTGAATTTGACTCTTCTTGCACTTATGAAGCCTTCTGGGTCATAAGGGACCCACCAGAAACTCTTCTTGAGTCTTAGTTGCTGCCCTAATATTTGGTCAGCTTCCTGCCACCCATCCTTTTTGTTCATTGTGAATGGGCCTAGGTTGTCCCTGAATTTCAGGTTGGCCTTCTTCTTGGCACTGTGAAAATGTGTTAGGTCTGAGTTTATCAGTTGCCTATAGTACTCTAGAGCAAATAACCTCATGGGCACATACTTTGGGAGTCTGTATGGACAGAGCTCACAGCCATAAATTCTGATGACTGAGTGGTTTTGGTACAGATACCAGTCACCGATTTTGTAGCTTCTGGATAGCTGCAAAATCTTCTGCATATCCCTGGATAATCTTGCAGGGGGAGTCCTCTTCAGCAGGCAGATGACTGGATATACAAACTGATCAACAAACTCACAATATGAGTAAGGGGAATCCTGAACCTGGTGAAAGACTGAAGACCAGAAGATCACAGACCTTCTTTCCCCTTTTGAGTCTAGCTTCCTGATTGAGCATTGGAAGCTGTCAGTCTGATAATACAAGAACAAGTGGTAAATGTATGAGGAATATTTGAATATTGCCTCTCTGTCCAGTCTAGACAACTGATCATGTATCTTGACTGCAATGTACTTGACATAGTTGTACTTGATATCAGGGGGCTGCATGGGGCTGTATGCAGCTAGCATAACCAGCATAGCTGTGTCAACATGTTCATTGGTGGTGAACCCCAGCACAGAGGTCACCATGTCTATCAGTAGCTGGCCTACTTCATTGAAATCCTTATATGATAAAGGGGGCGGCCCAGAGGGCTGGCAGTCTGCCTTCATGAACTTTCTTGCTATGATCTCAATGTCTGGAGCAGAAAGTCTGGAGCCCACATCTAGCAAATACTCCACTGAGAAAGGATATAGCAATTGGGTCTGATTGTAATTAAGCATCTGGTTAATGGAGTCTGGGGTAATGTGAAACAGGATGCTCCCAGATGGAGACTTCACAGCTCTGAGATCCTGGTCATAATTTTCTGCACACAGATGGATAATTTCTGGGAATATATATTTACAGAGGGTAGAAAATAAAGCGGTAAGTTAGACTGCCATATCCCATACTGGTCACTGTTGTCTAAATGAGTATTCCTCAGCTGACAGTAGGTCTTCAGATGGTTTCTTGGTGCCACAAAGTCTGTGATGAGCGCATCCTTATCCACCAAAGGTATGGCTTCTAGCTCTCTGTTTGGTGGATTAAGGGGTAAGGTATCCATACCAGTTAACGCCTCCATCGTTTTGGGTTTATTGGCAGTTCTCAGTGTGCCTCAAAAATTGATTTTTTAGGGGTATACTGCTCTCTGTCTGCAGTGAGCAATCATGAAAGTTTTGTAAAAGGTTGTCACAGGTTTAACTGTTCTGGGGGGCACCCTGTCTCAATGTGGCAGAGTGTTTTTAGCTGGATAGCTGGTTAATTGCAGAGGTTTTCTTATCAGAGGTGAAGGAGGATGCAATGCAGCATTTCTTAACTTGTGGCTGGGCCGCGTAGCTGCCCTTTTGTCGGAAAAATTGGGCAGAGTTTCAGTTTGCTGCGGGCTTTCCTGGCAATTTCTTTGTGCAGGGTTTTGCAGAGGTCTTCACTGGTAGTTTTGAGGGTGAATAACCACAGGGTTTCTTGAATTACAGAAGCAATTTGAATCGGAAACAGGTTTTACATGGATAATAAGAGGGCAAGAAGGTGCCTGCGGCGAAATACCTGTTTTAACGGCGTATGAGCAGTTGCAGCGGTCGAAAAAGGTTGAATTGAGTGTGGTTGGATCAGCAATGGAGGCAGCAACAATTGTAGCGGATGACTTTGGTTTTTCGACCGTTGGAAATCAAATTCGCCCTCAGCTAAATTCCAGGTTTTTTCGGCAGCAAACGGTAAAAAACAACAGTTTTTTTCCCTTTTTATGCATTTTGGGCGAATTGGCGCCTTTTTATGATGACGTCATGCTGACGTCATGGTGGACCCGAGGTACGGAAGGGATGACGTGGCGGGTGACGCGGATGCATAGGTGGCATGGCTGCTTGGGTGGCATGGCCATGGTGGCGGGGTAATCGGAGTCATGCGTGGGGCCGGGTGAGGTGGATGCACGGCAGAGGTCGGAAGGTGGGGTGACGTCATGCTGACGAAGGCGTGACGTCAGCATGAGGGGGAGGGTGGTAAGCGGTCTCCCCGGCAGGCCCTCTGGCGGTAAGTGGTTTGGAGGGGGGGGGCAGCGAACACATCCCGCGCCTGACGCGTGGCAGGGGTACGGCAGCAATACCGCCCATCCCCCGGCCGCAAAAGATCGGGCAAGTTCTGAGGCGGATCAACCGCCCACCGTTGGATGGCGGAGCGGGAGATCGGACGGCTGGCGGAGATCAGGACGTGCCGTAGGGTTAGTGCGGTAGGACCCGCTCATTGATTTGATGCCTTTTTTAATTAAAAATGCGCGCGGGGAGGTAGACTATAGTTTTTTGGGTTTTTGAAGGTTTATTCGCCCGCGTGCATTTAATCAAATTTCCAGTTTTGACTTTAGAGAATGGGTTTTTTGGGCGGAGAAAAGGAAAAATGGGTTTTTTGGGACGGGGAAACTTCAGGATTTAATTTTTTAGCCAACAGGGTCATGGGTAGGGATGGCTTTTCACAGGAATTTCTTTGCAGATGAGGGTTTAGAAAACCACTATCACTTGAAATGAGAGGGGGAGCCTGGGAGGTTCATCAAAATAACCAGGTGTCATTTGGATTCCTTTTAGACAGACCATATGGCTATAGCACCAGGGGGAATATTTACAAACATTTTGGGGTTTATACACCATAGTGTTTATAATAATAGGGATTATGGGGTTTAGGGAGCTAGAATAATAGAGTTAGCAGTTTAATATGGGTGAAACACATGAGTTATGGCTGATTCAACCAGTTTTCTTTGAAAGCAACTTGAAATAAGGAGTAGATGAAAATGAAAAGATTTTACACAAGAAATGTGGCTTCTTAAAGCCATAAAAGTATTTCAAATACATAAATTTCTGTGCTCTGTGCCTCTTAGGAAAGGGTGTTAGTAAATGAGTGAAAAACAGATGAAAACAAGGGAATTAGTCATGCTCCAGTGTGTTACTCTTTCTGTAGATGTTTCAGCACTTGATCTTGAAAGAGGCAACTTTTCTGCAACCCATCTACCTACCCAACTAGCTTTCCTAGCATTTTTTGTTCCTTCTTAGAGGGTGCATTTGGACTTGCAAACCCTTTGAATGCCTTTTCTTTTCATTGGCTTTTTGCTTCCATTCACTATCTAATGCTACCCTTATTTCTTCCAAGGTCCCAGATTTAGCAGTTGGGATCCTTAAGTTTCTATACCTAACTACTGATCTGCCAAGATTAAACAGTTTGGACAGATATCATTCTCTATTCTACAACATGGAAATTTAAAACATGGCATGATCCAGATTAGACTGTTGGACCACCCATCAAAATTGAGTTCTTACAAAATTGATACAGACATTGCCTTCTCAGGGAAATATGAGATCTTTGCATTTGCCAAAGCAGAGCATATTTGGACCTTTGATATCCAATCATGAAATATGAAACCTATTGGTATAGGTATCCAACAGAGTCCTGCCTTCTCCTTGGCCTTTTCGCCATTTCCTTTTAACTTGCCTAGAAATGAGTCCATGGGTTGCTGAGAGCCGGTTGCCATCTCCTTAGCAGCTGCTTAATCTCTCAATTCTTTGTTCGATTTTCTACCAGCTTTTCTCTGAGGGTTTGAAGGTTGGTTCACTTCCCTTGCCTTGTTTCTGGTTAGAATTCTTTCAATGGTGGGGGTAGGAGAGAGAGGAGGGAAAGAGTGCGGGGAAGCTGGACGAGGGGATTGAGGGGGAGAGGATGGGATTTCTGCTGATAGAGATTCAAAGGGATTGAGGGAAGGAGGGGACACTCTGAGAGGGGGGGGGGAGGAGGAGGGTGGCTTGATGACAGCGGTGCAGAGAAACTAGTTCCCGGATTATGCTTTTTCCTTTTAACTTGTTCCCAAGAACCCCCTGCATTTTCCTCATTATGCTCTACATCAATTACTTTTAGCTTGCTACATCTATTGGCGAAATGGCCGTACTCGTGACATACCTTGCACTTAAAGGGCAGTTGTTCGTAATCCAGCTGCTGGATGTGCATCCATTCATCCACCTTTAGCTTGTTGCTTCGGGCAGTCCTTTCCCCAGGTCGACTTCCACACAAATCCTTGCGCATGCATGCATATTCTCCCTTGGTTCTGATCTGTCTATGTATTTTCTGACTGCATTGCCGATTGCTTTGACAGATTCATCCCCCCAGCAGTGTAGGGGCAGATGTGGAAGGCGCACCCACACAGGAACAGTGTTTGGGATGTCCATTTCCGGGTCGAAGTCCGGGGTCCATCTGTTCAAATAAAGCCCTCTTGTGTCCATGAAGTAAGGGCCATTGCGGAAGATGAGGCTCTTGTCTTCTTTTGACTCGAACAGGAAAGTGAAGAATCCTCTCCCGCAGAATCTGATAGCGGTCTTTCCTTGAATCATTGGGCTCCAGTTGCGCTCCACCCATTTTTGCACAGTGCGAGGAGAAGGCTAAAGGCCTGTGAACTGACCAACAAGTCCTCTTTCAGATAATGCTATTGCCGATTTTCGCGGAAGGGAAGGAGGAAGGATAACCTCAGGGATCTCATCCAATTTCTTAATGAACTTCGAAAGAGCGGGACGGGGTCTGGCTTCAGAGGGATCCGACAAGGGCGAAGCAAAAACTTCCTCAGGAGACTCAGAGATCGGAGGCGGGGAGGCGGAGCCTGCCATTGCAGGCCCGCTGGGAGAAAGGAGGAGGGACCAACCTTTAAACGGCCATAACCCCGCTGAGGAGGCGGGGCAGAAGGAGGCGCCCAAGGCAGCTCGATGCAGGCAGAATCCAAGGGAGGCAGGCCAATGCAAGGCGGGGCAGGGATCGGGGCTGCAGCGCCCCTGCCAGGCGGACCCTGGAGAGGCAGGCGCAGGCTGAGGCTAGGTCAGAGAGGAGGCAGCGCACGCGCAAAGTCTATTCCCTGCTGGATCTTTTTCAAATCACGTTGGTAAAGGAAAAAAATTATAAAACTAAATTTTAATAATTAGATTTTTTAATCCTGAGTAGTAAATATATTTAAAAATATTAAAGTGATTTAAATTAACGATGCTCTAATGTTTCAAAACATCATAAATGAAAATCGCAAATCTATCAAATTATGAAATAGATGCACTTTCAAAATTTGCTTGGACTTGATATTGCTATTATTCTAAATTTCAAAATCCAAGCATCCAAATATGACGGTAACACAGCTCAGCCCTTTTCAACAATAATTCCTTAAAAACTGTAATTTTAGCGTCAAATTGCCCGCCACTATCAAATTTTTCATCCCAGCGTGAAACTACCAAACACTAATCGCGGTTTTCAAAAGTTCCAAACCCCAAAACCCTAGCCCTCAGACATTATGCCGGCCCTCAACTCCCGACTGCCTCATTAAACCCTTCTTGGTCATTCTCTCACCCAAGAGTGTCGCCTTCCAACCAGCGTCCAGGTTCAAGCTTACGGGCGTTCAGTCATCGATTCCGCTCGTCCCCTCCAGGTAAACTAATTATTCTGTCTACCCAGTGTATTCATTTCACAGAGGATGATATCTACTCAGTTGAAAATATGGAAACGATTGATCACCAACCCATTTCCTTTATTAGGCCACTGCCCCTCGATCGCGATTTCTCTGCTTCCTTCTCTTCCATTTGATGCAAAATCCCCCATAAAATTCGCCAATTTTTGTAACCAAATTGCAATACCGTCCACGGCTCCACTAGTGCGCGGTGTTTTAAGTGATTTTCTCATCAGCAAATGTGGTCTAACAGAGGAAGAAATCACGAAAGCTTTTAGACATTACAATCACTTACTTCGTACCACATCGACCAAAAATTTGGAAGAATTATGGAGTTGTTAAATGGTTGTGGTTTGACCACACCTGCCCAGGTTCAGAGGGTGATCCTTTGTAACCCTAGGGTTCTTTCTCTTAGCCCCGAACAAAATTTAAAGCCTAAGCTCAACTTCCTTAGGACTTTCATGAAAGAAGAAGATATCTCCAAACTAGTTAGCAGAGATGCAACTGTACTTAGTGTCGGAGAGGATAAGCTTAAATCTAGAGCTTCACTTATTCTAAGATCGGGCTTTGATGGTAAAACATTATCATTTATTGTGATGAGCCGACCCAGGGTGCTATGGATTTCAGATGAAAAACTTATGGACTTATTAAAACAGGTCGAGAATATGGGGTTTAAGAAAGGATCAAAATCATTTGCTGCTGCCTTGGACGTGATTTTCGGACTAAGTAAAGAAACAATAGAACGAAAATTTCAGTGTTTGAGATCTTTAGGTTTCTCGGAAAAACAAATTTCTGGATTAGCTAGTCGGGTGCCGCAGTTTCTAACGCTTTCAGTGGAAACAATGAAACGTAATGTAAATTTTATGGCTAATTCTGTGAGAGTTTCATTGGATGATTTGGTGAAGCATCCAGATCTATTTTGCTACAGCTTGGAGAAGAGGATAATTCCTCGGTATAAAGTAATGGAGGCATTAAAGTCTATGCAAGTGCAAGAGTTCAGAAGAGAAACACGTCCATTTTCGGTTTTTCGTTTGAAAGAAAAAGATTTATTGGAGAAATATGTGAATAATCATCCTGAAGCATCATATCTGCTGCATATTTACCGTGGTGAGCAAGGCGGAGACACGCAGTGAGTGTGTCAATCAAAGAGATTCACAGAAGTTCTGAGGTGTTGTCGGGACTTTTTGACATGAATTTTCCTCCACTCACTTTTTATTTCATGTTATTTTCTTTAGCCAGAGAACATTAAGCCACCATCTTGTGACAAAAAATAAGGCTCCACCTTGTGACATTTATGTGGTTTCCTTGGCACAAATAAAAGTCTAACAAGAGTTTCTGTAATGTCAAAGTCATACAACTGCCAGTTAGCATTTTTGTAGCATTTTCGAAAAAACAGATTTAAACAGGGGCAGAATTTAACAGAATTGCTTCATTCTTTTCAATTTATAAGTACAATTCATCATGCTTTCTATTCTTCATTGCCTCTAACTGTGTGATTAGACTTTTTATATCAGCAGAAAGTCGGATACTAGATATTGTTTTGTTAACGCCTTCCGTTGTTGCCTGTCGTGAACTTTGCATTCATATAGACTCTGGGCTGCCTACTTATTTTGTCAACAAAGGCAGCATTTTTGCAAACACAACCAAATTTGGATGAAGCATGTGAATGAATAATTTGTTCTTAAAATGTTCTCGGATTAAAATCTCATGGTTGTAAACTAGTTTAGTTGTAGTCTACTATGTCTGATTCAGTTGTTTAATGTGATAGTTTGGTCTGTTTAATGTTACAGTGCGATCTTCATACCCATATATGCAGTTTGGTATTCTTATATGCATTTTGGATGGAAAACAATATTTTTGATTATTAATAATTTCTTTTCATGTTTGTAGATATCCATTCCCGTAAAATATGGGTAGATAGTGAAATATTTAGTGTTGAAGTCAAGTAATTCACATCGTATTACGGTTATAAGATTGTTCATGTATCCTTCTGTTCATTTGTGTTCCTTGCTGGCTTGTAAGAGGTCAAAATGTGCAGGTCCTTTTCGACGTGCAAGCTTACAAGTTTCCTTGGATGCAAAGGTGTTAAGGATGGATGAACCCACATTACCGTTTTAGACTACTTGTGATGCATGCCCATAGTAAGGGATAATTTTAAAATTTTATTTTGCACCATAAAATAGGCATCTCTAAGCTTACAAGTTTCCTTGAATGCACAGGTGTAGGGATGGATGATCCCACATTACTGTTTTAAACTTCTTGTGATGCATCGACATAGTAAAGGATAATTTTAAAATAAAATTTTGCACCATACAGTAGGCATCTCCGCTCAATATTTAAAATATTGTTTTAAACCACAAAACTTCATTGTGATTTTTTTTATTATCTGTGAGCCTCTTAAGGGCAAACGCCATTCCTTGAGTTCTTTATCGCTTTGCCTTTCTCTAAAATTCTGGACACCTTCACCACTTTCTTCAATGTCAAATCATTACGAGTATCCGCATGCACTCCATCCATACATTCTCCAACCTTTCATAGTGGAACACATTCAATATTCTTTTTATTTAAAACAATGGAAAGTGCTAGAGACTAACTCTAATTGAGAACATTGGAATAAATCTTGCTCTTCCAAACATTTAAACTTGTTAATTTTAGGTATGTTCTATGCTTGAGCAATCTATTTCAATTTTCACAGTTAACTCAATATCTTTTCTAGATTAGCAATCACATCAGCATTAAAGTAAACTGCAAATAGAACATAAATATAAATCGCAGAAGACAAGCCAAGAAAGAGGACACAAGATGTGGCACTAGCCAGGGACAAACCCCAATGTGGGGAAACCCTTGATCAATTCTTCTTATATGTTCTTCAATAGTTCAAGAGAGAGAGAGAAAGATACTACATTTTCAACAGAAGTCAACACTTTGACTTATCTAGACAAGAGCATAGATCATCTCTAAGAAGATGATACACGAGATCAGTGGAAGACATGCTGCTTCAACTGATTCTCCAAGGTGACTCCTTCACCTATCATCGTGTTGCATCTTGTCATCATGCTGCACTTCACTGTGCTGCACCCATCATCACAATGTTGCATCTTATCAGGCTTCATCAATCATGACAGTACCCATCACGGTACTTCATCATGTACCATCATGTGCCACTGGTGCACCTTGTTTTGCCACCATGTGCTTGCTACACCTTGCTTACCATACTGTTGTCCCAATTGCTATTGCAACACCATGTCTTGCTGTTGTCCCAATTGCTATTGCAGCGCCATGTCTTGTTGCTGTCGTAATTGCTATTGCAACACTATGTTTCGCTGCTGTCCCATGTGACATGGTTGAACCATGTTGTCTATGCTCGCTGTCCCATTGTTTGTTTGATGTCCCTTACATGCTGCACCTTTATTACAATGCTGTCACACCTTTTTATATCATGCTGCGACACTTACATCGGTCCATTATTAGGGGATTCTCTGATTGCCACATTGCTGGACTGGTAAGGGTATTCTAACAGCGATTTGGACAACCTTTACAACTTTTGTCCCAAGGCTATGATCACCCTTCCCCAACATTCCTAAACCACACGTTGGCTTGAGATACCCCAACAATCACCACTAGACCTTATGCCCTCCTTATTAGCCTTAACATAGACCTGTAGGTGTATCAGGGACTGCGGCTTGCTACAACAAGCCATTCCCTTGCTGCGGTTAGAGCTTTCATTCTTCCATAGACTGCGTTAAGGTTCTAGGGCATCCATCTAGGCTAGAGACTCTTTTCTAATCTGCGTTGAGGGCTTACATTGCTGCCCTTCTTGACTGTGTATACCTCTCCAGAGGGTAGCGTTAGGGCTTGTCCAGAGGGTAGCGTTAGGGCTTCTCCATAGGACAGTGTTAGCTCTTTTCCATGTGGCGATGTTAGCTCTTCTCCATAGGGTAGCGTTAACTCTTCTCCATAGGGAAGTGTTAGGGCTTCTCCATAGGGCAGCGTTTAGATCTCTCCTCCATAACTGCATTGAGAGCTAGATCATCCTTCTTAAGACTGCGTTAGGGCATCGTCCTTAGGATTGCGTAAGGGCTACTTCCTTCTAGATTTCTCTCACACTAAAACACAAGACAAGTGGAGAGAAATCAAGAGAGAAATTGTGTGTAAAATGACTCTCAAGTCATCTCCTTTTATATTAAAACGCTTATCACATGAGGGGTTTATTTGGTTGCTGGACGACCTTGACGAATTGTCTTATAACACAAATACGCTTAGCCGTTGGAGTCTCTGCTCAAAGTATTTAACATGCTCAGCTGGATCTATGTCTTCAACTTGTCCTGACGATGAACCACACTGGTTGGTTCGAAACGCGTCGAGAAAGGTCTTTCTATATGTGATTTTCGTCGAAGCTCTTCTTAAAACTCCATGAATACTTATCGGAATCATATGATTGTTAGATCAATCTTACACTTTTCGATGAGAGGAATCCAAGAAAAATATCAACTGCCATAAATAAGATGACCCACATGGAGTTTGGCCCTAGTTGCCAATTTTTGCCATAAACAAGATGACCCACATGGAGTTTGGCCCTAGTTGCCAATTTTAACATAACCAAAACCTTCAGAGATTTTTATCAATTACTTTCATCCCAACATGTTTAAACTTAAATGGTTGAGTTTGCTTAATATTTCAAGTAACCTTGACAAGTTCTTGTATTTAGATGTGTTCCAACTTTTAAATCTCTCAAGCTTTCTGGGAATCAAAACAATTAGACAATTGTTTTTAAGAAAAAGAAGTTCGGCCAAAAAAATTGGGTAGCCTTGACAAGTTTTTTATTCTCAATGCTTATGGAGAATGGAAGTTGTTTAAGATTTGGCATTTCCTTTTCCAGGAAATTAGTGTGTTCATTTTTAGTTTAACTGGATTTGTAGGGACAATTAATGTATATGTTCTTTTGATTATGATGGAATTTTCAGCGACACAAGTGCAGCATGGAATATTTTGTTTTATTTTGCAGTGAAGAATTTTTGCGCTGGTGCATCTAACTTGTGTGGTTACCCTACTTTATATTTTTAAAGTTAAAATCATGCCAACAACTATACGATTGCTTTTCATATTGCAATTTTTATAAAATTTATGCTATTGAATAATGTTTTTGTAAAATGACACAAATTTATGTTAGAACACTATAGTTGGAGATATTCATTAATAAATGTATTTTCACATGATTATTCACGAAAAATATATATAGTGTCATATTCCTTAAATTGTTGTTACCTATGTTGCATGTGGTTAATCTAATTAAATAAAAATAAAAATTTATGGGCAAATAACGTTATAGGTGTAGTCCTTGCACACTTCTTCACACTTCTTCATTGAAGCACATGAGAAGTTTATTTAATCAATCCCCGTTGGAATAAAGAAAAATATCGGCCAACAACCTAATGTGACAAACGTAGGCTAATGGTCGGTTAATGTTAGAATTGACCAATGACAGGAGAATGAATGTACAAGAGTGGGTAGAAAAACCATTGAACATTTTTTTGCAGGGAGCCAGCAATAGGAGAACACACTTATGTTGAAAAAATCAAAGTAAGGTTCTAGGACGACTTTCACAAAAGTTTCTTTTGTGCTATACCTACTTTCATTCATAAATTTCTCCTCAATAAAGGAGTCGGTCATATAGTTGAATATAAACCACCCTTACAAGCCCCAATAAACTCCGACCATAACAAGTGACAGGCTAACTGGGAGAAATTTCTTGAATGATAATTTAAAATGTTTTGGAAAGAAATATTTTTCTAAGATATGAATACATAACACACAACTGCCAATCAAGCATTTTGAATTTGTTAAATTTATTTGGATGATATTCAGTGTGCAAGGAAATTTTTTTATTTGCATTGCTCGAATCCTATTGTGACATTGCAATTCTTATTATTTTGATTTCTTTCTCCATCCACCTTAACAATAACATTAACAAATTGTTAGATATTTATTAAATCTACAATATATAAAATACAATGCACAAGTTGAAGGGGTAAGCTCAACCAATTGCCATAAATATTGTTGAGTATTTTCATAGTTCCATATCGATGATTAATTAGCTTAAATCCCATAAGTAAATGCACTACCCTTGACGAATTTGTGAAAATAAGTAGAATACTATATAGCCAAAGGATTTGTGAAAATCCAACCCAAAGGATTTTCGGGACTACAGGTCAATATCCTTGTATCTACAAAATGATATCAAAAATTATTGCGACAAGACTGAAGGCATGCCTTTCGACACACATTACGTTTAAACAATTTGGTTTTTTTATTATTATCTAAAAGGCATATACAGGATGCAGTCACCGTCCTCTAATAGGCTCTACACTTAATGAAAATAAGGTGAAAATAGGCCATTTTTTTAAAGTTAGATCTTCACAGAGTTTATGATAGTGTAGACTAGACTTTTCTGAGAATGATCTCACACAACATGGGGTATCGGTTGGGGTGGTTGAATGGATTATGGCATGCATAACATCAGTTTGTTATGCAGTCTTTATTAATGTTGTTCCAACTGGCTTCTTCCATGCTTTTCGTGGGCTCAGACAAGGTTGTTCATCGTCACCATTAATGTTCTTATTAGCCATTGATGGAGTAAGCAAGAAGATCTTGAAGGCCAAATCCCTGAGCATTTTTCCTGGACTACATCTCATGAGGCAAGTTTCAATCACTCATATCATGTTTGTTGACAATGTGTTAATCTTTGGTTCGGTTTCTGTATATCAATGGTCTCATATTCAACATATTATTTCGTCATTTGGGGAGGCTTCAGGCTTATTGATGAATTCTGATAAGTCATTGCTTATATATGCATCTCCGATTTTGGATCAGGTCGAAGAGATCTCTGAACCTATCAATATTCCATGAAATAGGCACAAATGTTTGTGCCAATTCAACCAATGTTATATGAGTAGTCATCAAATGTGGAAGTGTTCCTCCCTTGCCATACACCCCAACAAATATCGCAGGGGAGGAACACTTGCTATTGAGAATAACAACAAGAAATGCTAAAAATATCATTCAAAATACTCTAATTTTAATTTGCCCTTGAATTAAAATTGAGAATTAAAATTCGAATTTAGTCTGACCAGCTGCTTGAAAAATAATTAATTAATTCATCTTGAGTTAATTAGTTGGAGAAATTCAAGCTAGAAGGCTTTGTGAAGTCATGCAACAATTATCCCTTAATTAAGGAGATAAGGATGAGTTGTAATTAGTTATCTCAGTTAACTGAGTTATGTTTAGTTAAATCAGTTCCAAATAGTTTGAGGAATTAATTGTGAGTTTAGTTAGTTAATGCATCCTTGCATCAAACTAGTGTACTCCAGAGAACTGAAGATTCTCTCATAAATAACTCATGCATGTCAGTTCAGACAAAAACCCAGTTGAGATTAAAGAGAGGGATAGTGTACTATCAATTAAAGGAATTTTCCTATAAAGGAAACTCATCCATGCAGAAGCAACAAGGTTCCTTGAGGATTGCACAGTTTTGGCAGTGTGTTGGTGTAGTGTGTGAGATTAGTGTTACACTGGGTAACAACTAGATCACCCAAGAGAAACTGCGCAAGGAAATAGGAGGCTTGGAGGGCTGAGGAGAAGGTTTGTGAGAAGCCTTGTTTGCTTGTGAGCATCTAGGAGGATTGTACTGAGAGCTGGATAGTTGTGAGAGCTAAAGCTTTGTGTAATTCTGATGTATTTCCATCTTGTATGATAATACAGATAGCCAGGTTTTTAGCTGAGGCTTTCCCCAGAGTTTTCTTCTGTGTTTCATGTGTATTGATTCTTCTTTTGGTTATATGTGTTCAGTTTGATCTTGCTCAAAGTTTTGAAGCTTCCACAAAGTTGATAGTAGAAGTAGGTTATAGTATTTTGCTTTGGTATATTGCATTATTGTGTTAATCTATAGTCAAATTTTCTACATAGATCTCAGAGGTAGATTTGTAGAGAATTTGTAGGAAATTGTATATGGTATGAGAGCGAGGTTTTGTGCAAAAAGTTCTACATGGTAACGGAGCCTAGTTTATCGAAGCTGTGAATAGTATACAGAGAAGAGAATTCGAAGTTTGAAGTTCGGGGTTGGATGTGCAAATCGAATTCATATCATACAGTAAAAAAAAAATGAGATGGGATATTATGCGACTTATTGCCCATCGAAGAAGTCCAAGAAGGGATCCTCGGAAGGATCGGAAGGTGAGGCATTAGCCTCTCAGTTTGAGATGGAATTTACCCTCATCGCATGCATGGTGTCATTGATGATGGGTTGTGGTTGGTTTCTTGATAGTGGAGTCTCATTCCACATGCCCTGCGATAAAATTTTATTCAGTACCTTGGAGGAGAAAGACCTCAAGATGCACATAGAGATGGGTGATGACGAAAGGTTTAGTGTTTCAAGAGCGGGCACGATTGCTTTTCAGAGGGAGCATGGACCTCTTATCACCTTGACAGATGTGAAGTATGTGCCTGGACTGAAGAAGAACTTGGTATCGGTCGCGATGTTGGAGGACAAAGGCTATGATGTTGTCTAGTAAGGGAAATGTTTTCCTTAGACACATCACCACAGGACATGTGAAACATATTGGTTCACGGGTATAGAACTTGTATGCTCTTGAGGTTCAAGATGCATGGAAAGCCTTGAGGAGCGAGGCAAATGTTAGAGACTTGGTGGTTGAGAGGGAGAGTAAATTACCTCTCAACATGTAGCCCTAGAAGAAGTCTCAGACAATTGTGGAGGAGCCACAACTGGAGATGTTGAGAGGAGATCGAGTGGAGGCATCCACTCATGCAGAGACCTCTAGTAGGGGGAAATTGCGATCCAAGTCAGTAGAGGGATCACATGCAGCCATACCTCCAGGTCTAAGGTGGGGAAATGAGAGGTGATAGTACCAAGAAGGCTGAAATAGGGGTAGGATCCTTGAGGTACCCAACCTCTTTGGTTAGACCTTGCTACGGGAGCCCCGACGAGGAGTAGCAAGACTGGCTGAGTGGGTAGAGACAAATGCAGATGGAGCAGTAGAGGGAGCTTTAGCATCAGAGAGTGTTTCTAGCCCAATAGGGAGGTTAGTTGGGAGATTAGTTACTTACTTCTTAGTAACTGAGTTGCAGTGCAGCAGTGGGCAGCACGATGCAACATGATGAGAGGAGGTGTAGTGCGGATGCAGTGCTGGGAGAGAGGACAAGCAACAACACAGATGCAGCGGGAGGAATCAGTGGGATTGATGTAGTCAGAGATCCAAGTGACAGAGGCTAGAGCAGTCAAATACTAAAGAGTGCAGAGAGGGATTGACAACAGTGCAGACAAGCTGAGTCAACAAAAGTGCAGAGTTTTGAATTGACAGAGGCAATAACAGTCAAAGACTTTGATGACAGATGCATCATACTGATTCAAGTTGGATATTTTTGGTTTCTAAGTTGCTGGAGCAACAACACTAGAGAGAAGTGTTGCATACAGAACATTCTAAAGGTTCAGGATCAAGATCAAGTTGAATTCCTTTCTTGTTGAGAGGGAGTGTTGAGAATAACAACAAGAAACACTAAAAATAGAAATGCTAAAAATAACATTCAGAATATTCCAATTTTAGTGTCCTTGAATTAAAATTTGAATTTAGTCTCACCAGCTGCTTGAAAAATATTTAATTAATTCATCTTGAGTTAATTAGTTGGAGAAATTCAAGCTAGAAGTCTTTGTGAAGTCATGCAACAGTTATCCCTTAATTAAGGAGATAAGGACGAGTTGTATTTGAGTTGTAATTAGTTAGCTCAGTTAACTGAGTTATGTCCAATTAAATTAGTTCCAAACAGTTTGAGGAAGTAATTGTGAGTTCAGTCAGTTAATGCATGCATGCATCAAACTAGTGTACTCTAGATAACTGAAGATTCTCTCATAAATAACTCATGCATGTCAGTTCAGACAAAGACCCAGTTGAGATTAAAGACAGGGACAGTGTAGTATCAGTTGGAGGAATTTTGCTATAAAGGAAACTCATCCATGCAGAAGGAACAAGGTTCCTTGAGGATTGCGCAGTTCTGACAGTGTGTTGGAGCAATGTGTGAGATCACTGGATCACCCAGTAGAAACTGCGCAAGGAAAGAGGAGGCTTGGAGGGCTGAGGAGAAGGTTTGTGAGAAGCCTTGTTTCCCTGTGAGCATCCAGGAGGATTGTACTGAGAGCTGGATAGTTGTGAGAGCTAAAGCTTTGTGTAATTCTGATGCATTTCCACCTTGTATGATAATATAGATAACGAGGTTTTTAGCTGAGGCTTTCCCTAGAGTATTCTTCTGTGTTTCATGTGTATTGATTCTTCTTCTGGTTATATGTGTTCAACTTGATCTTGCTCAAAATTTTTAAGCTTCCGCAAAGTTGATAGTAGAAGTAGGTTATAGTATTTTGCTTTGGTATATTGCACTATCGAGTTAATCTATAGTCAGATTTTCTACATAGATCTCAAAGGTAGATTTGTAGAGAATTTGCAAGAAATTGTATACTTGCATATTTGATGGCTGCTCATATAACATTGGCCAAATTGGCACAAACATTTGTGCCTATTTCATGGAATATCGATAGGTTCCTCGAAACAATATCCAAAGGAAATTATGCCAAATGGATAAAGAAATTATATTCTCAAAGGGGCATTTTGATTGTGTGACACAACTTAGTTTGTGGCTATGGTGCTTGGATTGAAATAGATGTAGACTCTTATTTCCACTTCGGTTGGAATGGAGGTACAGGTACAAACAATAGGCTGAGATATTGGCTTTGTGGAGTATTTTATATTGCACACTTAATCTCTGTGAGATTGATATCTTTGGCGATTCCAAAGAAGCCATTGATTGGATTAACAATGCGACTGTTTTTGCTCCACCCCTTCTTGGCCACTGGATGTAGAGGATTCTCACATTGGAGGAACTGTTCTACTCGGTTTCATTTTCCCATATGCACCATGAGCTCAATTCATTGGTAGATGCTCTGTCAAAAGAAGGGTTGGGAATGATGCCCAAATATATCAAATTCTCAACTTTTAGTTAGGGGAGGCTAGAAAAACAGGGGAATATCCGATGGTGTTGTTCGCTTTGTTTGTCGGCTCATGTTGGTGGAGGAACACTTCATCTGCGCTTTTTTTGCTCTAGTGGCGGTAGGCATTGTTGACCATTTTTTTTATCCCTTCCTATGCTGGACGTGTAGATGAATTCTATTGACATCTCCTAATTTGTCTTGTATAGTTGATAAGGTTCCTTGTATTACTGTTGTTTACCTGTGTTATTTTTAATGATAGATATAGGAAGTATCTCTATTTTTTGTCTTTTTTTGTGGTGGATATATTTTATCTCTGAAGATTTTATCATTGATTGTGGTGGATATATTTTATCTCTGAAGATTCTGTCATCGAAATATCTCTTAATATCTCTGAGATCTAAATATGTAAATATATCTCTCTTTAAATACATTGTTCGATTTTTCTTTCCTAGAAAAAACATGATACCATATAGCCAATTTTTATGCTAGCCAATTTCAATAATACTATATAGCCAATTTTTATGCTAACCAATCTTTCCCTTGCAAATCATGGACCACATGTTCAAATAATACAATGACCCCACATTCAAATAATAAACTATATATCAAGATCTTGTATTAATATAGTGATGTGTGGTTTGACAGTAGGTCCACTTGGGCGAAGC
This sequence comes from Pinus taeda, assembly GCA_000404065.3. Lineage (NCBI taxonomy): Eukaryota > Viridiplantae > Streptophyta > Pinopsida > Pinales > Pinaceae > Pinus > Pinus taeda. The sequence continues at coordinate 28,199 of APFE030516326.1, read as the reverse complement.
CCAGGAGACCGAAGTTCAAATCTCATGGAGTAGAGTGACCTGTTATGGTGGCGGTTAGAGGGGCGGATTCCCCTCCCGATGAGTCTGCTCTTGCTAAAATCATAGGATCTTAGTATACCCGACTTACAGTCGGGTGGCAGCAATGAGGTTTGATCCCGGGTCTCCCCTGGATTAGGCCAAAAAAAGATCTTGTATTACCACAATAGTCAAATGCATATCAAATAATTATATATTCTTTTAATTAAAAATTCAAATCACTTTGGTAAAGGAAAAAAATTATAAAACTAAATTTTAATAATTAGATTTTTTAATCCTGAGTAGTAAATATATTTAAAAATATTAAAGTGATTTAAATTAACGATGCTGTGATGTTTCAAAACATCATAAGTGAAAATCACAAATCTATCAAATTATGAAATAGATGCACTTTCAAAATTTGCTTGGACTTAATAGTGCTATCATTCCAAATTTCAAAATCCAAGCATCCAAATATGACGGTAACACAGCTCAGCCCTTTTCAACAATAATTCCTTAAAAACTGTAATGGGCAATTTGACTGTGAAAATTCTCACCGAGCGTTAAACTACCAAACACTAATTGCGGTTTTCAAAAGTTCCAACCCCAAAACCCTAGCCCTCGGACATTATGCCGGCCCTCAACTCCCTACTGCCTCATTAAACCCTACTTGGTAATTCTTTCACCCAATAGTGTCGCCTTCCAACCAGCGTCCAGGTTCAAGCTTACGGGCGTTCAGTCATCGATTCCGCTCGTACCCTCCAGGTAAACTAATTATTCTGTCTACCCACTGTATTCATTTCACAGAGGATGATATCTACTCAGTTGAAAATATGGAAACGATTGATCACCAACCCATTTCCTTTATTAGGCCACTGCCCCTCGATCGCGATTTCTCTGCTTCCTTCTCTTCCATTTTATGCAAAATCCCCCATAAAATTCGCCAATTTTTGTAACCAAATCGCAATACCGTCCACGGCTCCACTAGTGCGCGGTGTTTTAAGTGATTTTCTCATCAGCAAATATGGTCTAACAGAGGAAGAAATCACGAAAGCTTTTAGACATTACAATCACTTACTTCGTACCACATCGACCCAAAATTTGGAAGAAATTATGGAGTTGTTAAATGGTTGTGGTTTGACCACACCTGCCCAGGTTCAGAGGGTGATCCTTCGTAACCCTAGGGTTCTTTCTCTTAGCCCCGAACAAAATTTAAAGCCTAAGCTCAACTTCCTTAGGACTTTCATGAAAGAAGAAGATATCTCCAAACTAGTTAGCAGAGATGCATCTATACTTAGTGTCGGAGAGGATAAGCTTAAAGCTAGAGCTTCACTTATTCTAAGATCGGGCTTTGATGATAAAACATTATCATTTATTGTGATGAGCCGACCCAGTGTGCTATGGATTTCAGAAGAAAAACTTATGGACTTATTAAAACAGGTCGAGAATATGGGGTTTAAAAAGGGATCAAAATCATTTGCTGCTGCCTTGGACGCGATTTTCGGACTAAGTAAAGAAACAATAGAACGAAAATTTCAGTGTTTGAGATCTTTAGGTTTCTCGGAAAAACAAATTTCTGGATTAACTAGTCGGGTGCCGCAGTTTCTAAGGCTTTCAGTGGAAAGAATGAAACGTAATGTAAATTTTATGGCTAATTCTGTGAGAGTTTCATTGGATGATTTGGTGATGCATCCATGTCTGTTTCAGTACAGTTTGGAGAAGAGGATAATTCCTCGGTATAAAGTAATGGAGGCATTAAAGTCTATGCAAGTGCAAGAGTTCAGAAGAGAAACACGTCCATTTTCGGTTTTTCGTTTGAAAGAAAAAGATTTCTTGGAGAAATATGTGAATAATCATCCTGAAGCATCATATCTGCTGCATATTTACCGTGGTGAGCAAGGCGGAGACACGCAGTGAGTGTGTCAATCAAAGAGATTCACAGAAGTTCTGAGGTGTTGTCGGGACTTTTTGACATGAATTTTCCTCCACTCACTTTTTATTTCATGTTATTTTCTTTAGCCAGAGAACATTAAGCCACCATCTTGTGACAAAAAATAAGGCTCCACCTTGTGACATTTATGTGGTTTCCTTGGCACAAATAAAAGTCTAACAAGAGTTTCTGTAATGTCAAAGTCATACAACTGCCAGTTAGCATTTTTGTAGCATTTTCGAAAAAACAGATTTAAACAGGGGCAGAATTTAACAGAATTGCTTCATTCTTTTCAATTTATAAGTACAATTCATCATGCTTTCTATTCTTCATTGCCTCTAACTGTGTGATTAGACTTTTTATATCAGCAGAAAGTCGGATACTAGATATTGTTTTGTTAACGCCTTCCGTTGTTGCCTGTCGTGAACTTTGCATTCATATAGACTCTGGGCTGCCTACTTATTTTGTCAACAAAGGCAGCATTTTTGCAAACACAACCAAATTTGGATGAAACATGTGAATGAATAATTTGTTCTTAGAATGTTCTCAGATTAAAATCTCGTGGTTTTAAATTAGTTTAGTTGTAATCTACTATGTCTGATTCATTTGTTTAATGTGATAGTTTGGTCTGTTTAATGTTACTGTGCGATCTTCATACCCTTATATGCAGTTTGGTATTCTTATATGCATTTTGGATGGAAAACAATGTTTTTTATTATTAATAATTTCTTTTCATGTTTGTAGATATCCATTCCCGTAAAATATGGGTAGATAGTGAAATATTTAGTCTTGAAGTCAAGTAATTCACATCGTATTACGGTTATAAGATTGTTCATGTATCCTTCTGTTCCTTTGTGTTCCTTGCTGGCTTGTAAGAGGTGAGGTCAAAATGTGCAGGTCCTTTTCGACGTGCAAGCTTACAAGTTTTCTTGGATGCAAAGGTGTTAAGGATGGATGAACCCACATTACTGTTTTAGACTACTTGTGATGCATGCCCATAGCAAGGGATAATTTTAAAATTTAATTTTGCACCATAAAATAGGCATCTCTAAGCTTACAAGTTCCCTTGAATGCACAGGTGTAGGGATGGATGAACCCACATTACTGTTTTAAACTTCTTGTGATGCATCGACATAGTAAAGGATAATTTTAAAATAAAATTTTGCACCATACAGTAGGCATCTCCGTTCAATATTTAAAATATTGTTTTAAACCACAAAACTTCATTGTGATTTTTTTTATTATCTGTGAGCCTCTTAAGGGCAAACGCCATTCCTTGAGTTCTTTATCGCTTTGCCTTTCTCTGAAATTCTGGACACCTTCACCACTTTCTTCAATGTCAAATCATTACGAGTATCCCCATGCACTCCATCCGTACATTCTCCAACATTTCATAGTGGAACACATTCAATATTTTTCTTATTTAAAACAATGGAAAGTGCTAGAGACTAACTCTAATTGAGAACATTGGAATAAATCTTGCTCTTCCAAACATTTAAACTTGTTAATTTTAGTTTATTTCAATATCTTTTCTAGATTAGCAATCACATTAGCATTAAAGTAAACTGCAAATAGAACATAACTAGCATTTGCATCAAATGTTGCAAAGGAAACGCCGTAAGACATAAATTGGAGAAGAATCATGACATAAAAATCCATTATGTAGGTGCATACTTTGTCATTAATTTGTTCTCTTAGATTCGATGATATAAAAATCCATTATGTAGGTGCATACTTTGTCATTAATTTGTTCTCTTAGATTCGATGGCCCAAATCACTGCAGATGTTGGCAGATCTGGAGGTGATATTAACCTCTTTCCCATTTGGAAACTGCTAGACCCCTCAATCCGCCTCCCTCCATCAGATGGTTCGCTGATTGATAAGCCATAACGGTCAAATGTTGAAGACGGAAACTTGAAAAAAACATAAAATGCATATTGATTCCCAAAACATTCGTATCTTATGTTTCCGAGCAAATGCATTTTATAAGATTTTACTTATCAAATTTGATTAGTTTTGACAAAGTCGGCTTTAAGTAAGAAATAATATAAATTGAAAATGCATAGTGCTCAAGATGAACCATGCCTTTATTATCCTACAACTAACTATTAAGAATAGCTATAAATGATTGTGAGATGTGGCACATCAGTTCTTCATTGTTTTAGCAAAAATGACCCCACTTTCTCAAATGCTAACAAGTGGAGCAAGTGCAAAGGTCTAGTAGTGTGTCTTCCTCCAACAATTGCTGAAAATCCATAATTTTATTAGGTGGGTGGGAAATGTGAACTTCCTCTTCCAAAATAAGAGGTTCATAGGGCTTGAGATGATTAACATTAACCACATTGTGGAGGCAAAGCTAGCAAGGCAAATCTAAATGGCATGAATCCACACAAACTTTCTTACCTGCGTCAGAATAGGTCTAGTAGTGTGTCTTCCTCCAACAATTGCTGAAAATCCATAATTTTATTAGGTGGGTGGGAAATGTGAACTTCCTCTTCCAAAATAAGAGGTTCATAGGGCTTGAGATGATTAACATTAACCACATTGTGGAGGCAAAGCTAGCAAGGCAAATCTAAATGGCATGAATTCACACAAACTTTCTTACCTGCTTCAGAATAGTACAGGGGCCATAGTAGATGGGCTTGAGGTTATGATGTCACTTATCCTTAAAACAAAGTTTATCTAGATAAAATTAGGCTCACTCACCTATGTAAAATTGTATAGACAGTTGATGTCTTTTATGGAGTTATTTGTAGCAAGGCGAGGGAGTGTGAAGAGCATCAGATACTTGGGAATGAATGTGATCCAATTTCTAAACAAAGGAGGATGCCCCGTGCTACGTCTTGCATTGGTGATGGGAGACCACTCGAGGAAGAGAGTTGGGAAGCTTGTATGGTGCCAACCACTCGTAACCATAACAACCTGATTATCACTATGTTGTAGGACATGCAAATAAGAATTGCACTGTTTATTTTTTGTGTAGTGAACACAAAGGGCTTGTAACAGGCTGCAATTTATTACTTAGGTCTGAACATTTGGTTTTTGTTCTAGAGTGATTTATAACAAGTCTAGAGGGTGTGAAGATCATCAAATACTTGGGAATGGACACAAGACAATTTCTAAACAAAGAAGGATGTTGTGTGTTACTTAGGTCTGAACATTTGAACATTTGGTTTTTTGTCGTGGAGTGATTTATAGAAAGTCTAGAGGGTGTCAAGATCATCAAATACTTGGGAATTGATGCAAGACAATTTCTAAGCAAAGAAGGATGTTGTGTGTTGCTTCTTGTGTTGGTGATGGGAGACAATTGGAGGAAGAGAGATGGGCAGCATGTAAGGGCCAACCACTAGTAACCATAACAACCTGATTATAAATGTAATGCAAATTTAGATTTTGAAAGATAGCCATCATATTGTTCATGAATTAATATTATTTTATTTAGCATATTTTATGTCATCTACTACATGTATTTTTTCAAAATCTATCAAATATTTTGCTATTGAAACTTAAAAGACCATATTTGAAAATTAAAAGACAATCTATGTTGGAAAGGTACTTTACTCTTAGTTTCAGTGACTACATTGTAATGGATTCAAAAATTTAAAAGCAATTAGCAACATGCTCTTCAAACAAGACAGTTATATTCTCTAGTGATATTTTCTCATCCGCCTTTCATTGGGGGGCAATCTAAACCAGTTTTGGTAACTTTTTCCTCGAATATTTTGGAAGGCAATGTGATGGGTTAAGGAAGATGGAAAAGTTGAGAGTTTGAATTAAGCATATATTACATCTCTTACCAGTCCATGCACAAGAAGATCAATGTATGTTTCCCGTGATTTTAAGAGCATTATCTTCTTTAAGTATAAAAGAAATAGTAAACAGATTTGCAATAAGTCCAGGACACAACCACAAATACACGAAATATTCAACAAGATTTCCTTCCATCAAATTATAAGAAAGGATCATCTAACAATTGTTAATCGTCAAATTTCTGTGTCGGTGACTGGTATCAGAGATTCAGAATAGATGTAATTAGCCATCATTGTAGTATGGATTTCTGAGACTCAGCTCGGGTAGTTTTCTCCATGTTCGTTCAGGCTAAGAAAACTTAATTTTTAGTTTTGGATCCTTGCAATTGCCTTCAAATTAGAGATGCATAGATACCATTCTTTTTCAGCAATTCCTCATGAGTACGCTTTCAACTATCCGACTGCCTGACACAATTGCCACAATAGTTGCACTTTGGACTGTTGAAAGTCGATGTGCTATAACTAAAACCGTCCGTCCTTTCATCAATTGGTCCATGGCATCCTGATTAAATACAAGCAAGGGAATTGTTAAGGAAGAAAATAAGATCAGATGAAAAATCAAGAGTAATAGAAGAACAAAGAGGCTATCATGGTTCGGGTCATGGTATCACCTGAACCAGGTATTCACTCTCTGCATCCAAAGCACTTGTAGCTTCATCCAAAAGAAGTACACGAAGATCCATCAGTAATTCCCTTGCTATTGCAATCCACTGTTTTTGACGTCTTGACAGCCTCACACCACACTCTCCAACAAGTGTACTGTACCCTTCTGTAAAATTTGGATACAAAATCATGGGCATTGGCCATTCTCTGCAATTTGTTGAGCCAGAAGTGGACAATGTTTCAAATTTAGGAGAATCCCATATTCATTGAAATAGTCAAATGAAGCAGCTAATTTTACTCTCAATTTGACAATACAAGTCGCATGTTTCTAGTTCAAATCATATCAGATTTAAAACATGTCTAAAGGTTTTTGAAACGTACGGAAGCATTTTCAATGTCAACAGTGATGGCTCTGCCTTTCAGTCCATATAGAATATTGTCTGCTACTGAGCAATTGAAAAGAACAGGTTCCTGGCTCACAATACTTACCTGCAAAATTTTCCAGTTGGTTTTAAAATCAACCTTGCTTCCAGGTTGGTACTTTCCCTTGAAAAATCGAGTATAGTAAACATGAAAGGAGATTGCCACTCGTTTATATCTTCTAATGATGCCTGATTATAGTAGGCACTCGCATTAACAGGTGCAATAGATGAACAAATATTAGATAATATCGACACATCGTTCACTGTTGATTCGAAACATGGTGCACCTCCTGGCTCATCAAACAAGTCTATAGTCATTGCCTGTAACCCAACAGTGCCTCCACACAATCGTGGTTGATGCCTAGACGACAAAAACCATACATTCTTTAAACTTGTCTACTCTCAAACATTTTGAATACTCCATTGGACCCAAATTTAACAGAACCCCAAATCGAAATTACCTATACTCCTATGGACCCAAATTTAACAAATTCCCAAAACAGAACCAGATTATACGATTGGCTCATCCAAGGAGAGTCAAGATGGTTGCACAACAAATCAAGAGGGAGATAGCAGATATGCTTTTGAGGGACAAGATATTACAGCAGGCCATTCTTCCAGAGACTGCACTCGGAACAGACAAGTACTTATATTCACTAACAACAATCAGTGATGTTGAAGTGTTAAGTCTGCCAAAAAGGTACATTTATATTCTGTAATTTTCTCAATCTTTTCTTGCCAGGTTTATGTATAATCAGAACTAAATTCTTTTCAGGACTCTCATTTGATGTCAAACAACTCTCCATTGAAAAATATGTGACTTGAGATTGCTGATTAAGGCTATGCATAGCCCGTAACGTATGTTGATGTTGCTTGTATAATGATGGCATTTCAGGTAAACTATAAAAAGCATTGTTGAGACATTCACTGGACACTTTTGAAGCCATTTCTTAGATTTCTGCACTGGCAGCTTCTAGTCCAAGAGAACCCAAATTGTGGCCAGCAACAGTTTCCCTGGCCTTCTCCAGCACAAACTGCAAGTGAAAGAAATTGTTAGAGAGACGTGTGTGAGTTTGAGAGAGTATGACAACGATGATGAAGATAGAGAGATACATACCAAGGTACTGTTAGGCGTTTCATAATACCATCCATTAACAAATGCTGGGAATATAGCGTGGGCTGCCATGACAAAAATAAGCATCGCTTTCACTCCCATCCATTCAAGGAGAAAAAATGGTCTCCTTAAACCTCAAATATCAATCTGAAAAATCAACAAAATCAACAAACACCGTAAGGGAGAAATGCAATGTCATTGCAAAATTGGATATTCGCGGAAACTAATAGGGGCAGGAAAGTGTCTGCACAGGTGCCAAAAATGTACATAGAGTGGTATCTGGACAGGATTTTGAGGTATGTTAAAGTGCAGTTTTTCTAAGCCTGAGACAGTCTATGCTTACATCGACCGCCTTATTCAATTCCATCCTCAATTTCGCATTACCTCTGCGAACATCCACAGGCTGCTCATTTATTTGCTTGAAGTCGTAATACAAATGTGCAAATGGTCTTGGAAACAAATGCAAATTTGAGTCTCAACTTGAAATTTAAGCATGGATTTACGATTTTGGTTCATTTCATACACACAAATGTCGTAGATAATTAAATGGTCATCAAATTAATCTTATCCAACATAATTTATACTTGGAAACCATCCTGCTATCATGTTACTTGAAACAGGAAAGTCATTCACATAGGGTATTCCAGAGTATTATTACATGTGCAACAATGCATCCAATTACATCTCAGAAAATTCTACAGAACTTGGTGCCCAGACAAATCAAAGCATGCTGTAAAACATAAATTTGTGTGTTCAGGCTATAAGTCTATTTTAGAATCTCAGATTTTATAAACATCCAAACCATCCAAAGTTTCAAGGATATCAAAGGACTGAAAATACATTAAATTTAGCAACAGCAAAATTCATAAATGTTTGTTTCAGCGATATCAAAGGACTGAAAATACATTAAATTTAGTGACAGCAAAATTCATAAATTTTAAAACAGGGTGTATAGAGATTGAACACATCATCACTTTTAGATTTATTAGTGCTATTTAGGGTGTTTGGAATGTGAATTAGGTCTAGACAATCCCATCCAGATTTGCATTCTAATGCACCAGCAACGTATAATTATGCTAATAAAACCATCCAACCATTTAACATTGTTGAATTCTGTATGTGCGGAAGGTCTTCTAGCTTGGTGTCTTAGCTATGGAGAGATTGTTTTGCCTCTTCATGAGCTCGGGTGTGACATGCATGAGACATGCATGACATGCAAGCTATTTATAACTTCTTTGTATGACATGATGGACAACAACCTCCAATTGAAGAGTTCGTAAAGGATGTTCAATGCGTAGGGATTCAGTTACAAGTACGAGTATCCCAATTCCTTCATTTTAGAATAGGGCATTTTCTTTATTTTTCTCTCGATTAATTCCTTTCAACCCTGGAACACTCGAAACCTAAATGTCAAAGCATCCATTGAATGAGTATTTTCTTTTAATTGAATGAATCCCAAATGTCAAATCAACCTTGTAATAAGTATTTTTTCGACGCTGCACAGGTGCCAGAAATGTACATAGAGTGGTATCTGGACAAGATTTTGAGGTATGTTAAAGTGCAGTTTTTCTAAGCCTGAGACAGTCTATGCTTACATCGACCGCCTTATTCAATTCCATCCTCAATTCCGCATTACCTCTGCGAACATCCACAAGCTGCTCATTTATTTGCTTGAAGTCGTAATACAAATGTGCAAATGGTCTTGGAAACAAATGCAAATTTGAGTCTCAACTTGAAATTTAAGCATGGATTTACGATTATGGTTCATTTCATACACACAAATGTCGTAGATAATTAAATGGTCATCAAATTAACCTTATCCAACATAATTTATACTTGGAAACCATCCATTATATGAGATAACCATATGTTGCTATCATGTTACTTGAAACAGGAAAGTCATTCACATAGGGTATTCCAGAATATTATTACATGTGCAGCAATGCATCCAATTACATCTCAGAAAATTCTACAGAGCTTGGTGCCCAGACAAATCAAAGCATGCTGTAAAACTTAAATTTGTGTGTTCAAGCTATAAGTCTATTTTAGAATCTCAGATTTTATAAACATCCAAACCATCCAAAGTTTCAAGGATATCAAAGGACTGAAAATACATTAAATTTAGCAACAACAAAATTCATAAATGTTTGTTTCAGCGATATCAAAGGACTGAAAATACATTAAATTTAGCGACAGCAAAATTCATAAATTTTAAAACAGGGGTGTATAGAGATTGAACACATCATCACTTTTAGATTTATTAGTGCTATTTAGGGTGTTTGGAATGTGAATTAGGTCTAGACAATCCCATCCAGATTTGCATTCTAATGCACCAGCAACGTATAATTATGCTAATAAAACCATCCAACCATTTAACATTGTTGAATTCTGTATGTGCGGAAGGTCTTCTAGCTTGGTGTCTTAGCTATGGAGAGATTGTTTTGCCTCTTCATGAGCTCGGGTGTGACATGCATGAGACATGCATGACATGCAAGCTATTTATAACTTCTTTGTATGACATGATGGACAACAACCTCCAATTGAAGAGTTCGTAAAGGATGTTCAATGCGTAGGGATCTAAGATTTTTACCTTTTTAACAGGAAATTTTCACTTCAGGGACCTCTGATTAAACTTGAATATCTGCAAAATAGAGCAGTTCGTGAAAACTTAACCGATACCAAATTTGACAATAGAACAACCATCAAAAACAAACAGAAAACATGCCCAAAATTCATATTGATGTTCGCACCATAACAGTAAGAGCTATACAGATGCCCTTATTGTAGGCACTACTAAGATTACATTGAAAACACAAATTCTACCGTCGTAAAAAATGCTCCGAATCGATAAAAGAGAAACCGATGACATGCGAAAGTCTACAAAAATAATCCAAACTCATTACCACTGCCATCTCTAGCCCTCTTTGAAGCAGGAAAATTGAAGTCTACCCTCTTCACGAAAACAAGATCAAAAGGAAGTCTTAAAGACAAAATAAAAGGGATTTTGTAAACCCTCCTTAACATTAAGAGATTTCTTTAAGATCTGCAGCAATACGAGCATATAAAATCTGCAACGAAAGGTCTAGGGCTTCATGAATGATGAATGCTTCAAAGATATAAAGATATAAACAACTCTATGTAGAAGAATTATAGGAGAGATAAACTGCGGGTGGAGGGTTTCTGGAATTCTCAAAGAAGAAGGTGCAAAGATTGTTAAATCCATTGGATATGAATTTCCCAACCTGCAAAGAACACAAAACTCAATGACGAGAAAATGAAATTCCAAAAATAAATTGAAAAGTTGTTGACAAAGTCCAAAGAAGTGGTAAATGGAGCAAATTAAAGGTCGGATTCCCTCATAGCAAAACGCTGGAACTCCACCTGCAAATGACAAGGCCTCCAGACATTTCAAAAGGAAGTATTAAAAGACAAAATAAAAGGGATTTTGTAAACCATTCTTAACGTTAAGAGATTTCTTTAGGATCTACAGCAATACGAGCATATAAAATCTACAACGAAAGGTCTAGGGCTTCATCAATGATGAATGCTTCAAAGATATAAACGACTCTATGTAGAAAAATTATAAAAGAGATATACTAAGGATGGAGGGTTTCTGGAATTCTCAAAGATGAAGGTGCAAATATTGTTAAATCCCTTGAATAAGAATTTCTCAACCTGCAAAGAACACAGAAATGCAGAACACAGAATTCAATGACCAGAAAATGAAATTTCAAAAATAAATTGAAAAGTTGTTGACAAATTCAAAAGAAGAGGTAAATGGAGCAAATCAAAGGCCAGATTCCATCAAAGAAGAACGCTGCAACCCCACCTGCAAATGACAAGGAAGTATTAAAAGGAAAAATAAAAGGGATTTTGTAAACCATCCTTAACATTAAGATATTTCTGTAGGATCTATAGCAATACGAGCATATAAAATCCACAACGAAAGGTCTACGGCTTCGTCAATGATGAATGCTTCAAAGATATAAACGACTCTATGTAGAAGAATTATAAAAGAGATAAACTAAGGATGGAGGGTTTCTCGAATTCTCAAAGATGAAGGTGCAAACAGCCATAACGCTCCACGGCCGTAACGCTCCACCTTCACCTCGATCTCTGACATGTTTCTGCAGTTGCCGAAGATGAGAGAGAAACAATGGTTCCTTGAGTATGGCAAGCGTTGGGTAGTTTGAAAGGTTATTATTAGTTAGTTATGAAAACCACGTATTTGATCCAATGGTAGCAATTATTCGAATCATCTAACATCAAATCAGACGGACGATAACGATGACAACACAGACCACAGGAAAGTTTATCTCAGAGGGAACACCTTACGGCGTAAATATAAATCGCAGAAGACAAGCCAAGAAAGAGGACACAAGATGTGGCGCTAGCCAAGGACAAAACCCCAATGTGGGGAAACCCTTGATCAATTCTTCTTATATGTTCTTCAATAGTTCAGCAGAGAGAGAGAAAGATACTACATTTTCAACAAAAGTCAACACTTTGACTTATTTAGACAAGAGCATAGATCATCTCTAAGAAGATGATACACAAGATCAGTGGAAGACATGCTGCTTCAACTGATTCTCCAAGGTGACTCCACCTATCATCGTGTTGCATCTTGTCATCATGCTGCACTTCACCGCGCTGCACCCATCATCACAATGTTGCATCTTATCAGGCTTCATCAATCATGACAGTACCCATCACGGTACTGCATCATGTACCATCATGTGCCACTGCTGCACCTTGTTTTGCCACCATGTGCTTGCTGCACCTTGCTTACCATACTGTTGTCCCAATTGCTATTGCAACACCATGTCTTGTTGTTGTCCCAATTGCTATTGCAACACCATGTCTTGCTGTTGTCCCAATTGCTATTGCAGCGCCATGTCTTGTTGCTGTCCTAATTGCTATTGCAACACTATCTTTCGCTGCTGTCCCATGTGACATGGTTGAACCATGTTGTCTATGCTCGCTGTCCCATTGTTTGCTTTGATGTCCCTTACATGCTGCACCTTTATTACAATGCTGTCACACCTTTTTATATCATGCTGCGACACTTACATCGGTCCATTATTAGGGGATAGTCTGATTGCCACATTGCTGGACTGGTAAGGGTATTCTAACAGCTATTTGGACAACCTTCACAACTTTTGTCCCAAGGCTATGATCACCCTTCCCCAACATTCCTAAACCACACGTTGGCTTGAGATACCCCAACAGTCACCACTAGACCTTATGCCCTCCTTATTAGCCTTAACGTAGACCTGTAGGTGTATAAGGGACTGCGGCTTGCTACAACAAGCCATTCCCTTTCTGCGGTTAGAGCTTTCATTCTTCCATAGACTGCGTTAAGGTTCTAGGGCATCCATCTAGGCTAGAGACTCTTTTCTAATCTGTGTTGAGGGCTTACATTGCTGCCCTTCTTGACTGTGTATACCTCTTCATAGGTTATGTTAGGGCTTGTCCAGAGGGTAGCGTTAGGGCTTCTCCGTAGGACAGTGTTAGCTCTTCTCCATGGGGCGATGTTAGCTCTTCTCCATAGGGTAGCGTTAACTCTTCTCCATAGGGAAGTGTTAGGGCTTCTCCATAGGGCAGCGTTTAGATCTCTCCTCCATAACTGCATTGAGAGCTAGGTCATCCTTCTTAGAACTGCGTTAGGGCATCGTCCTTAGGATTGCGTAAGGGCTACTTCCTTCTAGATTTCTCTCACACTAAAACACAAAACAAGTGGAGAGAAATCAAGAGAGAAATTGTGTGTAAAATGACTCTCAAGTCATCTCCTTTTATATTAAAACGCTTAGCACATGAGGGGTTTATTTGGTTGCTGGACGACCTTGACGAATTGTCTTATAACACAAATACGCTTAGCCGTTGGAGTCTCTGCTCAAACTATTTAACATGATCAGCTGGATCTATGTCTTCAACTTGTCTTGACGATGAACCACACTGGTTGGTTCGAAACGCGTCGAGAAAAGTCTTTCTATATGTGATTTTCGCCGAAGCTCTTCTTATAACTCCATGAATACTTATCGGAATCATATGATCGTTAGATCAATCTTACACTTTTCGATGAGAGGAATCCAAGAAAAATATCAACTGCCATAAATAAGATGACCCACATGGAGTTTGGCCCTAGTTGCCAAT
>APFE030516326.1:0-14143 GCA_000404065.3 Pinus taeda | reverse complement strand
AGCGTTTAGATCTCTCCTCCATAACTGCATTGAGAGCTAGATCATCCTTCTTAGGACTGCGTTAGGGCATCGTCCTTAGGATTGCGTAAGGGCTACTTCCTTCTAGATTTCTCTCACACTAAAACACAAGACAAGTGGAGAGAAATCAAGAGAGAAATTGTGTGTAAAATGACTCTCAAGTCATCTCCTTTTATATTAAAACGCTTAGCACATGAGGGGTTTATTTGGTTGCTGGACGACCTTGATGAATTGTCTTATAACACAAATACGCTTAGCCGTTAGAGTCTCTGCTCAAACTATTTAACATGCTCAACTGGATCTATGTCTTCAACTTGTCCTGACGACGAGCCACACTGGTTGGTTCGAAACACGTCGAGAAAGGTCTTTCTATATGTGATTTTCGCCGAAGCTCTTCTTATAACTCCATGAATACTTATCGGAATCATATGATCGTTAGATCAATCTTACACTTTTCGATGATTGGAATCCAAGAAAAATATCAACTGCCATAAATAAGATGACCCACATGGAGTTTGGTCCTAGTTGCCAATTTTAACATAACCAAAACCTTCAGAGATTTTTATCAATTACTTTCATCCCAACATGTTTAAACTTAAATGGTTGAGTTTGCTTAATATCTCAAGTAACCTTGACAAGTTCTTGTATTTAGACGTGTTCCAACTTTTAAATCTCTCAAGCTTTCTGGGAATCAAAACAATTAGAAAGTTGTTTTTAAGAAAAAGAAGTTCGGCCAAAAAAATTGGGTAGCCTTGACAAGTTTTGTACTCTCAATGCTTATGGAGAATGGAAGTTGTTTAAGATTTGGCATTTCCTTTTCCAGGAAATTAGTGTGTTCATTTTTAGTCTAATTGAATTTGTAGGGACAATTAATGTATATGTTCTTTTGATTATGATGGAATTTTCAGCGACACAAGTGCACCATGGAATATTTTGTTTTATTTTGCAGTGAAGAATTTTTGCGCTGGTGCATCTAACTTGTGTGGTTAGCCTACTTTATATTTTTAAAGTTAAAATCATGCCAACAACTATACGATTGCTTTTCATATTGCAATTTTTATAAAATTTATGATATTGAATAATGTTTTTGTAAAATGACACAAATTTATGTTAGAACACTATAGTTGGAGATATTCATTAATAAATGTATTTTCACATGATTATTCATGAAAAATATATATAGTGTCTTATTCCTTAAATTGTTGTTACCTATGTTGCATGTGGTTAATCTAATTAAATAAAAATAAAAATTTATGGGCAAATAACGTTATAGGTGTAGTCCTTGCACACTTCTTCACTGAAGCACATGAGAAGTTTATTTAATCAATCCCCGTTGGAATAAAGAAAAATATTGGCCAACAACCTAATGTGACAAACGTAGGCTAATGGTCGGTTAATGTTAGAATTGACCAATGACAGGAGAATGAATGTACAAGGGTGGGTAGAAAAACCATTGAACATTTTTTGCCGGGAGCCAGCAATAGGAGAACACACTTATGTTGAAAAAATTAAAGTAAGGTTCTAGGACGACTTTCACAAAAGTTTCTTTTGTGCTATACCTACTTTCATTCATAAATTTCTCCTCAATAAAGGAGTCGGTCATATAGTTGAATATAAACCACCCTTACAAGCCCCAATAAACTCTGACCATAACAAGTGACAGGGTAACTGGGAGAAATTTCTTGAATGATAATTTAAATGTTTTGGAAAGAAATATTTTTCTAAGATATGAATACATAACACACAACTGCCAATCAAGCATTTTGAATTTGTTAAATTTATTTAGATGATATTCAGTGTGCAAGGAAATTTTTTTATTTACATTGCTCGAATCCTATTGTGACATTGCAATTCTTATTATTTTGATTTCTTTCTCCATCCACCTTAACAATAACATTAACAAATTGTTAGATATTTATTAAATCTCCAATATATAAAATACAATGCACAAGTTGAAGGGGTAAGCTCAACCAATTGCCATAAATATTGTTGAGTATTTTCATAGTTCCATATCGATGATTGATTAGCTTAAATCCCATAAGTAAATGCACTACCCTTGACGAATTTGTGAAAATAAGTAGAATACTATATAGCCAAAGGATTTGTGAAAATCCAACCCAAAGGATTTTCGGGACTACAGGCCAATATCCTTGTGTAACATCATCTACAAAATGATATCAAAAATTATTGCGACAAGACTGAAGGCATGCCTTTCGACACACATTGCGTTTAAACAATTTGGTTTTTTTATTATTATCTAAAAGGCATATACAGGATGCAGTCACCGTCCTCTAATAGGCTCTACACTTAATGAAAATAAGGTGAAAATAGGCCATTTTTTTAAAGTTAGATCTTCACAGAGTTTATGATAGTGTAGACTAGACTTTTCTTAGAATGATCTTACACAACATGGGGTATCAGTTGGGGTGGTTGAATGGATTATGACATGCATAACATCAGTTTGTTATGCAGTCTTTATTAATGTTGTTCCAACTGGCTTCTTCCATGCTTTTCGTGGACTCAGACAAGGTTGTTCAGCGTCACCATTAATGTTCTTATTAGACATTGATGGAGTAAGCAAGAAGATCTTGAAGGCCAAATCCCTGAGCATTTTTCCTGGACTACATCTCATGAGGCAAGTTTCAATCACTCATATCATGTTTGTTGACAATGTATTAATCTTTGGTTCGGTTTTTGTATATCAATGGTCTCATATTCAACATATTATCTCGTCATTTGGGGAGGCTTCAGGCTTATTGATGAATTCTGATAAGTCATTGCTTATATATGCATCTCCGATTTTGGATCAGGTCGAAGAGATCTCTGAACCTATCAATATTCCATGAAATAGGCACAAATGTTTGTGCAAATTCAACCAATGTTATATGAGTAGTCATCAAATATGGAAGTGTTCCTCCCTTGCCATACACCCTAACAAATATGGCAGGGGAGGAACACTTGCTATTGAGAATAACAACAAGAAATGCTAAAAATATCATTCAAAATACTCTAATTTTAATTTGCCCTTGAATTAAAATTGAGAATTAAAATTCGAATTTAGTATGACCAGCTGCTTGAAAAATAATTAATTAATTCATCTTGAGTTAATTAGTTGGAGAAATTCAAGCTAGAAGGCTTTGTGAAGTCATGCAACAGTTATCCCTTAATTAAGGAGATAAGGATGAGTTGTAATTAGTTATCTCAGTTAACTGAGTTATGTCTAGTTAAATCAGTGCCAAATAGTTTGAGGAATTAATTGTGAGTTTAGTTAGTTAATGCATGTATGCATCAAACTAGTGTACTCCAGAGAATTGAAGATTCTCTCATAAATTACTCATGCATGTCAGTTCAGACAAAAACCCAGTTGAGATTAAAGAGAGGGATAGTGTACTATCAATTAAAGGAATTTTCCTATAAAGGAAACTCATCCATGCAGAAGGAACAAGGTTCCTTGAGGATTGCACAGTTTTGACAGTGTGTTGGTGCAGTGTGTGAGATTAGTGTTACACTGGGTAACAACTAGATCACCCAAGAGAAACTGCGCAAGGAAATAGGAGGCTTGGAGGGCTGAGGAGAAGGTTTGTGAGAAGCCTTGTTTGCTTGTGAGCATCCAGGAGGATTGTACTGAGAGCTGGATAGCTGTGAGAGCTAAAGCTTTGTGTAATTCTGATGTATTTCCATTTTGTATGATAATACAGATAGCCGGGTTTTTAGCTGAGGCTTTCCCCAGAGTATTCTTCTGTGTTTCATGTGTATTGATTCTTCTTCTAGTTATATGTGTTCAGCTTGATCTTGCTCAAAGTTTTTAAGCTTCCACAAAGTTGATAGTAGAAGTAGGTTATAGTATTTTGCTTTGGTATATTGCATTATTGTGTTAATCTACAGTCAAATTTTCTACATAGATATTAGAGGTAGATTTGTAGAGAATTTGTAGGAAATTGTATATGGTATGAGAGCGAGGTTTTGTGCAAAAAGTTCTACATGGTATCAGAGCCTAGTTTATCGAAGCTGTGAATAGTATACAGAGAAGAGAATTCGAAGTTTGAAGTTCGGGGTTGGATGTGCAAATCGAATTCATATCATACAGTAAAAAAAAAATGAGATGGGATATTATGCGACTTATTGCCCATTGAAGAAGTCCAAGAAGGGATCCTCGGAAGGATCGGAAGGTGAGGCATTAGCCTCTCAGTTTGAGATGGACTTTACCCTCATCGCATGCATGGTGTCATTGATGATGGGTTGTGGTTGGTTTCTTGACAGTGGAGCCTCATTCCACATGCCCTGCGATAAAATTTTATTCAGTACCTTGGAGGAGAAAGACCTCAAGATGCACATAGAGATGGGTGATGACGAAAGGTTTAGTGTTTCAAGAGCGGGCACGATTGCTTTTCAGAGGGAGCATGGACCTCTTATCACTTTGACAGATGTGAAGTATGTGCCTGGACTGAAGAAGAACTTGGTATCGGTCGCGATGTTGGAGGACAAAGGCTATGATGTTGTCTAGTAAGGGAAAGGTTTTCCTTAGACACATCACCACAGGACATGTGAAACATATTGGTTCACGAGTATAGAACTTGTATGCTCTTGAGGTTCAAGATGCATGGAAAGCCTTGAGGAGCGAGGCAAATGTTAGAGACTTGGTGGTTGAGAGGGAGAGTAAATTACCTCTCAACATGTAGCCCTAGAAGAAGTCTCAGACAATTGTGGAGGAGCCACAACTGGAGATGTTGAGAGGAGACCGAGTGGAGGCATCCACTCATGCAGAGACCTCTAGTAGGGGGAAATTGCGATCCAAGTCAGTAGAGGGATCACATGCAGCCATACCTCCAGGTCTAAGGTGGGGCAATGAGAAGTGATAGTACCAAGAAGGCTGAAATAGGGGTAGGATCCTTGAGGTACCCAACCTCTTTGGTTAGACCTTGCTACGAGAGCCCCGACGAGGAGTAGCAAGACTGGCTGAGTGGGTAGAGACAAATGCAGATGGAGCAGTAGAGGGAGCTTTAGCATCAGAGAGTGTTTCTAGCGCAATAGGGAGGTTACTTGGGAGATTAGTTACTTACTTCTTAGTAACTGAGTTGCAGTGCAACGGTGGGCAGCACGATGCAACATGATGAGAGGAGGTGTAGTGCGGATGCAGTGCTGGGAGAGAGGACCAGCAACAACACAGATGCAGTGGGAGGAATCAGTGGGATTGATGTAGTCAGAGATCCAAGTGACAGAGGCTAGAGCCGTCAAATACTAAAGAGAGCAGAGAAGGATTGACAACATCGCAGACAAGCTGAGTCAACATAAGTGCAGAGTTTTCAATTGACAAAGGCAATAACAGTCAAAGACTTTGATGACAGATGCATCATACTGATTCAAGTTGGATTTTTTTTGTTTCTAAGTTGCTGGAGCAACAACACTAGAGAGAAGTGTTGCATGCAGAACATTCTAAAGTATCAGGATCAAGATCGAGTTGAATTCCTTTCTTGTTGAGAGGGAGTGTTGAGAATAACAACAAGAAACACTAAAAATAGAAATGCTAAAAATAACATTCAGAATATTCCAATTTTAATGTCCTTGAATTAAAATTTGAATTTAGTTTCACCAGCTGCTTGAAAAATATTTAATTAATTCATCTTGAGTTAATTAGTTGGAGAAATTCAAGCTAGAAGTCTTTGTGAAGTCATGCAACAGTTATCTCTTAATTAAGGAGATAAGGATGAGTTGTATTTGAGTTGTAATTAGTTAGCTCAGTTAACTGAGTTATGTCCAATTAAATTAGTTCCAAACAGTTTGAGGAAGTAATTGTGAGTTCAGTCAGTTAATGCATGCATGCATCAAACTAGTGTACTCTAGATAACTGAAGATTCTCTCATAAATAACTCATGCATGTCAGTTCAGACAAAGACCCAGTTGAGATTAAAGACAGGGACAGTGTAGTATCAGTTGGAGGAATTTTGCTATAAAGGAAACTCATCCATGCAGAAGGAACAAGGTTCCTTGAGGATTGCGCAGTTCTGACAGTGTGTTGGAGCAATGTGTGAGATCACTGGATCACCCAGGAGAAACTGCACAAGGAAATAGGAGGCTTGGAGGGCTGAGGAGAAGGTTTGTGAGAAGCCTTGTTTCCCTGTGAGCATCCAGGAGGATTGTACTGAGAGCTGGATAGTTGTGAGAGCTAAAGCTTTGTGTAATTCTGATGCATTTCCACCTTGTATGATACTATAGATAGCGGGGTTTTTAGCTGAGGCTTTCCCTAGAGTATTCTTCTGTGTTTCATGTGTATTGATTCTTCTTCTGGTTATATGTGTTCAACTTGATCTTGCTCAAAATTTTTAAGCTTCCGCAAAGTTGATAGTAGAAGTAGGTTATAGTATTTTGCTTTGGTATATTGCACTATCGAGTTAATCTATAGTCAGATTTTCTACATAGATCTCAGAGGTAGATTTGTAGAGAATTTGCAAGAAATTGTATACTTGCATATTTGATGGCTACTCATATAACATTGGCCAAATTGGCACAAACATTTGTGCCTATTTCATGGAATATCGACAGGTTCCTCGAAACAAGATCCAAAGGAAATTATGCCAAATGGATAAAGAAATTATATTCTCAAAGGGGCATTTTGATTGTGCGACACAACTTAGTTTGTGGCTATGGTGCTTGGATTGAAATAGATGTAGACTCTTATTTCCACTTCGGTTGGAATGGAGGTACAGGTACAAACAATAGGCTGAGATATTGGTTTTGTGGAGTATTTTATATTGCACACTTAATCTCTGTGAGATTCATATCTTTGGCGATTCCAAAGAAGCCATTGATTGGATTAACAATGCGACTGTTTTTGCTCCACCTCTTCTTGGGCACTGGATGTAGAGGATTCTCACATTGCAGGAACTGTTCTACTCGGTTTCATTTTCCCATCTGCACCATGAGCTCAATTCATTGGTAGATGCTCTGTCAAAAGAAGGGTTGGGAATGATGCCCAAATATATCAAATTCTCAACTTTTAGTTAGGGCAGGCTAGAATAACAGGGGAATATCCGATGGTGTTGTTCGCTTTGTTTGTCGGCTCATGTTGGTGGAGGAACACTTCATCTGCGCTTTTTTTGCTCTAGTGGCGGTAGGCGTTGTTGACCATTTTTTTTATCCCTTCCTATGCTGGACATGTAGATGAATTCTATTGACATCTCCTAATTTGTCTTGTATAGTTGATAAGGTTCTTGGTATTACTGTTGTTTACCTATGTTATTTTTAATGATAGATATATGAAGTATCTCTATTCTTTGTCTTTTTTTGTGGTGGATATATTTTATCTCTGAAGATTTTATCATCGATTGTGGTGGATATATTTTATCTCTGAAGATTTTGTCATCGAAATATCTCTTAATATCTCTCAGATCTAAATATGTAAATATATCTCTCTTGAAATACATTGTTCGATTTTTCTTTCCTAGAAAAAACATGATACCATATAGCCAATTTTTATGCTAGCCAATTTCAATAATACTATATAGCCAATTTTTATGCTAACCAATCTTTCCCTTGCAATTCATGGACCACATGTTCAAATAATACAATGACCCCACATTCAAATAATAAACTATATATCAAGATCTTGTCACATTCAAATAATAAACTATATATCAAGATCTTGTATTAGTATAGTGATGTGTGGTTTGACGGTAGGTCCACTTGGGCGAAGCCGAGGAGACCCAAGTTCAAATCTCATGGAGTAGAGTGACCTGTTATGGTGGCGGCTAGAGGGGCGGATTCCCCTCCCGATGAGTCTGCTCTTGCTAAAATCATAGGATCTTAGTATACCCGACTTACAGTCGGGTGGCAGCGATGAGGTTTGATCCTGGGTCTCCCCTGGATTAGGCCAAAAAAAAAGATCTTGTATTACCACAATAGTCAAATGCATATCAAATAATAATATATTCTTTTAATTAAAAATTCAAATCACTTTGATAAAGGAAAAAAATTATAAAACTAAATTTTAATAATTATATTTTTTAATCTGAGTAGTAAATATATTTAAAAATATTAAAGTGATTTAAATTAACGATGCTCTGATGTTTCAAAACATCATAAATGAAAATCACAAATCTATCAAATTATGAAATAGATGCACTTTCAAAATTTGCTTGGACTTGATAGTGCTATTATTCCAAATTTCAAAATCCAAGCATCCATATATGACGGTAACACAGCTCAGCCCTTTTCAACCATAATTCCTTAAAAACTGTAATGGGCAATTTGACTGTCAAAATTCTCATCCCAGCGTGAAACTACCAAACACTAATCGCGGTTTTCAAAAGTTCCAAACCCCAAAACCCTAGCCCTCGGACATTATGCCGGCCCTCAACTCCCTACTGCCTCATTAAACCCTACTTGGTCATTCTTTCACCCAATAGTGTCGCCTTCCAACCAGCGTCCAGGTTCAAGCTTACGGGCGTTCAGTCATCGATTCCGCTCGTACCCTCCAGGTAAACTAATTATTCTGTCTACCCACTGTATTCATTTCACAGAGGATGATATCTACTCAGTTGAAAATATGGAAACGATTGATCACCAACCCATTTCCTTTATTAGGCCACTGCCCCTCGATCGCGATTTCTCTGCTTCCTTCTCTTCCATTTTATGCAAAATCCCCCATAAAATTCGCCAATTTTTGTAACCAAATCGCAATACCGTCCACGGCTCCACTAGTGCGCGGTGTTTTAAGTGATTTTCTCATCAGCAAATATGGTCTAACAGAGGAAGAAATCACGAAAGCTTTTAGACATTACAATCACTTACTTCGTACCACATCGACCCAAAATTTGGAAGAAATTATGGAGTTGTTAAATGGTTGTGGTTTGACCACACCTGCCCAGGTTCAGAGGGTGATCCTTCGTAACCCTAGGGTTCTTTCTCTTAGCCCCGAACAAAATTTAAAGCCTAAGCTCAACTTCCTTAGGACTTTCATGAAAGAAGAAGATATCTCCAAACTAGTTAGCAGAGATGCAACTATACTTAGTGTCGGAGAGGATAAGCTTAAAGCTAGAGCTTCACTTATTCTAAGATCGGGCTTTGATGATAAAACATTATCATTTATTGTGATGAGCCGACCCAGTGTGCTATGGATTTCAGATGAAAAACTTATGGACTTATTAAAACAGGTCGAGAATATGGGGTTTAAAAAGGGATCAAAATCATTTGCTGCTGCCTTGGACGCGATTTTCGGACTAAGTAAAGAAACAAGAGAACGAAAATTTCAGTGTTTGCGATCTTTAGGTTTCTCGGAAAAACAAATTTCTGGATTAGCTAGTCGGGTGCCGCAGTTTCTAAGGCTTTCAGTGGAAAGAATGAAACGTAATGTAAATTTTATGGCTAATTCTGTGAGAGTTTCATTGGATGATTTGGTGATGCATCCAGATCTATTTTGCTACAGCTTGGAGAAGAGGATAATTCCTCGGTATAAAGTAATGGAGGCATTAAAGTCTATGCAAGTACAAGAGTTCAGAAGAGAAACACGTCCATTTTCGGTTTTTCGTTTGAAAGAAAAAGATTTCTTGGAGAAATATGTGAATAATCATCCTGAAGCATCATATCTGCTGCATATTTACCGTGGTGAGCAAGGCGGAGACACGCAGTGAGTGTGTCAATCAAAGAGATTCACAGAAGTTCTGAGGTGTTGTCGGGACGTTTTGACATGAATTTTCCTCCACTCACTTTTTATTTCATGTTATTTTCTTTAGCCAGAGAACATTAAGCCACCATCTTGTGACAAAAAATAAGGCTCCACCTTGTGACATTTATGTGGTTTCCTTGGCACAAATAAAAGTCTAACAAGAGTTTCTGTAATGTCAAAGTCATACAACTGCCAGTTAGCATTTTTGTAGCATTTTCGAAAAAACAGATTTAAACAGGGGCAGAATTTAACAGAATTGCTTCATTCTTTTCAATTTATAAGTACAATTCATCATGCTTTCTATTCTTCATTGCCTCTAACTGTGTGATTAGACTTTTTATATCAGCAGAAAGTCGGATACTAGATATTGTTTTGTTAACGCCTTCCGTTGTTGCCTGTCGTGAACTTTGCATTCATATAGACTCTGGGCTGCCTACTTATTTTGTCAACAAAGGCAGCATTTTTGCAAACACAACCAAATTTGGATGAAACATGTGAATGAATAATTTGTTCTTAGAATGTTCTCAGATTAAAATCTCGTGGTTTTAAATTCGTTTAGTTGTAATCTACTATGTCTGATTCATTTGTTTAATGTGATAGTTTGGTCTGTTTAATGTTACTGTGCGATCTTCATACCCGTATATGCAGTTTGGTATTCTTATATGCATTTTGGATGGAAAACAATGTTTTTTATTATTAATAATTTCTTTTCATGTTTGTAGATATCCATTCCCGTAAAATATGGGTAGATAGTGAAATATTTAGTGTTGAAGTCAAGTAATTCACATCGTATTACGGTTATAAGATTGTTCATGTATCCTTCTGTTCCTTTGTGTTCCTTGCTGGCTTGTAAGAGGTGAGGTCAAAATGTGCAGGTCCTTTTCGACGTGCAAGCTTACAAGTTTTCTTGGATGCAAAGGTGTTAAGGATGGATGAACCCACTACTTGTGATGCATGCCCATAGCAAGGGATAATTTTAAAATTTAATTTTGCACCATAAAATAGGTATCTTTAAGCTTACAAGTTTCCTTGAATGCACAGGTGTAGGGATGGATGATCCCACATTACTGTTTTAAACTTCTTGTGATGCATCGACATAGTAAAGGATAATTTTAAAATAAAATTTTGCACCATACAGTAGGCATCTCCGTTCAATATTTAAAATATTGTTTTAAACCACAAAACTTCATTGCGATTTTATTATTATTATCTGTGAGCCTCTTAAGGGCAAACGCCATTCCTTGAGTTCTTTATCTCTTTTGCCTTTCTCTGAAATTCTGGACACCTTCACCACTTTCTTCAATGTCAAATCATTACGAGTATCCGCATGCACTTCATCCTTACATTCTCCAACCTTTCATAGTGGAACACATTCAATATTCTTCTTATTTAAAACAATGGAAAGTGCTAGAGACTAACTCTAATTGAGAACATTGGAATAAATCTTGCTCTTCCAAACATTTAAACTTGTTAATTTTAGGTATGTTCTATGCTTAGAGCAATTTATTTCAATTTTCACAGTTAGCTCAATAGCTTTTCCAGATTAGCAATCACCACAAGATGTGGCGCTAGCCAGGGACAAACCCCAATGTGGGGAAACCCTTGATCAATTCTTCTTATATGTTCTTCAATAGTTCAATAGAGAGAGAGAAAGATACTACATTTTCAACAGAAGTCAACACTTTGACTTATCTAGACAACAGCATAGATCATCTCTAAGAAGATGATACACGAGATCAATTGAAGACATGCTGCTTCAACTGATTCTCCAAGGTGACTCCTTCACCTATCATCGTGTTGCATCTTGTCATCATGCTGCACCTCATCGTGCTGCACCATGCTGCACCCATCATCACAATGCTGCATCTTATCAGGCTTCATCAATCATGACAGTACCCATCACGGTACTGCATCATGTACCATCATGTGCCATTGCTGCACCTTGTTTTGCCACCATGTGTTTGCTGCACCTTGCTTACCATACTGCTGTCCCAGTTGCTATTGCAACACCATGTCTTGCTGTTGTCCCAATTGCTATTGCAACACCATGTCTTGCTGCTATCCCAATTGTTATTGCAGCACCATGTATCGCTGTTGTCCCAATTGCTATTGCAGCGCCATGTCTTGTTGCTGTCCTAATTGCTATTGCAACACTATGTTTTGCTGTTGTCCCATGTGCTGTTGTAGCACTATGTCTTGCTCCTGTCCCATGTGACATGGTTGAACCATGTTGTCTATGCTCGCTGTCCCATTGTTTGCTTGCTGTCCCTTACATGCTGCACCTCTATTACAATGCTGTCACACCTTTTTATATCATGCTGCTACACATCGGTTCACTATTAGGGGATTCTCTGATTGCCACATTGTTGGACTGGTAAGGGTATTCTAACAGCTACTTGGACAACCTTCACAACTTTTGTCCCAAGGCTATGATCACCCTTCTCCAACATTCCTAAACCACACGTTGGCTTGAGATACCCCAACAGTCACCACTAGACCTTACGCCCTCCTTATTAGCCTTAACGTAGACCTGTAGGTGTATAAGGGACTGCGGCTTGCTACAACAAGCCATTCCCTTGCTGCGGTTAGAGCTTTCATTCTTCCATAGACTGCGTTAAGGTTCTAGGGCATCCATCTAGGCTAGAGACTCTTTTCTAATCTGCGTTGAGGGCTTACATTGCTGCCCTTCTTGACTGCGTATACCTCTTCATAGGTTATGTTAGGGCTTGTCCAGAGGGTAGCGTTAGGGCTTCTCCATAGGACAATGTTAGCTCTTCTCCATGGGGCAGTATTAGCTCTTCTCCATAGGGAAGTGTTAGGGATTCTCCAAAGGATAGCGTTAGGGCTTCTCCATAGGGCAACGTTAACTCTTCTCCATATGGAACGTTAGGGCTTCTCCATAGGGCAACGTTAACTCTTCTCCATATGGAAGCATTAGGGCTTCTCCATAGGGCAGCGTTAGGGCTTCTCCATAGGGTAGCGTTTAGATCTCTCCTCCATAACTGCATTGAGAGCTAGATCATCCTTCTTAGGACTGCGTTAGGGCATCGTCCTTAGGATTGCGTAAGGGCTACTTCCTTCTAGATTTCTCTCACACTAAAACACAAGACAAGTGGAGAGAAATCAAGAGAGAAATTGTGTGTAAAATGACTCTCAAGTCATCTCCTTTTATATTAAAACGCTTAGCACATGAGGGGTTTATTTGGTTGCTGGATGACCTTGACGAATTGTCTTATAACACAAATAAATTCATAACTCCATGAATACTTATCGGAATCCTATGATCTTTAGATCAATCTTACACCTGTCGATGAAAGGGATCCAAGAAAAATATCAACTGTCATAAATAAGATGATCCACATGGAGTTTGGCCCTAGTTTCCAATTTTAACATAACCAAAACCTTCAAAGATTTTTATCAATTACTTTCATCCCAACATGTTTAAATTTAAATGGTTGAGTTTGCTTAATATCTCAAGTAACCTTGACAAGTTATTGTATTCAGATGTGTTCCAACTTTTAAATCTCTCAAGCTTTCTGGGAATCAAAAGAATTAGACAGTTGTTTTTAAGAAAAAGAGGTTTGGCCAAAAAAATTCGGTAGCCTTGACAAGTTTTTTATTCTCAATGCTTATGGAGAATGGAAGTTGTTTAAGATTTGGCATTTCCTTTTCCAGGAAATTAGTGTGTTCATTTTTAGTCCAACTGAATTTGTAGCGACAATTAATGTATATGTTCCTTTGATTATGATGGAATTTTCAGCGACACAAGTGCACCATGGAATATTTTGTTTTATTTTGCAGTGAAGAATTTTTGCGCTAGTGCATCTAATGCACCTAACTTGTGTGGTTACCCTACTTTATATTTTTAAAGTTAAAATCATGCCAACAACTATACGGTTGCTTTTCATATTGCAATTTTTATAAAATTTATGATATTGAATAATGTTTTTGTAAAATGACACAAATTTATGTTAGAACACTATAGTTGGAGATATTCATTAATAAATGTATTTTCACATGATTATTCATGAAAAAATTGCTTCCTAGAAATGTAATGTGTGAGAATACTAACAAGTATGTTCCCAAAATTGGTATTTGATCATATATATATATATAAAATTAATTTTAGCAACAAAGTCATGTTTCATGAGTATTTTTTTTCCCATGTATTCTCTCTCTTTGATATTTCAAAGATGAAATCAATACATACATTGTTTAGCCGTTTTGGCCTTAAAAGGGAAAATGAAAGAGTTTTAGCCATGACTTGGGGTTACTTATTATTCAAGCAAGGCGACATCAAGACTTTTGCTATGCTTCATAACATAAAAACATACAAAAATTGCCATGTTAGGCCTAGTTTCATTTTATACTATTTTCAGAAATAAATAATAAGACCAAACATATTTAAAAAAGGGCTTAGCTCCTAAATTCTTGTTTAAAAAAACCTCTTGCAATGATAAATAT
>APFE030516319.1:55565-78632 GCA_000404065.3 Pinus taeda | reverse complement strand
TTTTGCTTTCCATTTTTCCTGCTAACCTGAATGCCTTCTCTAATGAATCAGGTTCCCAAAGGTGAACATCATGTTGGATATTATCCTTTAAAGACCCTATGAACACATCAATCCTATGCTCCTCCGGAATATCTTTTACCCTTATGTTCAATTTTTGGAACTCCTCAATGTGCTCCATTATTGAACCCTTTTATTAGAGACTTATCAATTGGCTAAAAAAAGTGTTACTTTTTGTATCCTCATAATGTGCCACCAATTCTTCCGTAAAAATTGCCCAAGTGATAAATTGTTTACGAGAGCAAAACCATTGATACCATACAAACTGATTTGGTTCCAAATATAAAGTTGCCATACGTACCTTTTGTGTGTTTTGCACATTATTGAGATCGAAGAATTGCTCCATCTGTAATATCCATGTGGCAGGATCCTTGCCATCAAACTTCCTCATATCGATTTTTGGAATATGGTGAGTCTTCGATCCAATATTAGCATCTATGGAATCATGATTAACATTTCCTTTATTCTCATCATGAGTTTCCTTTAGTACCCTTTCACCGTTAGTGCCCATTTCTTGTAGCAACTTATTCATATTTATCTTCAATTCGCCCATGTATGTCTTCAAATCTATCTTCAAATCATCCATCTTAGCTTCCACATCAATCATCTTAGCTTCTACGCCTTTCTTTAAACAGTCCATCTTAGCTTCTACACCTTTCTTTAAACCATCCATCTTAGCTTCTACATCTTTTTTTAAACCATCCATCTTAGATTCTGTTCCTTTTTGTGTAAGGGACAGTTGTTGCACTTGGTCTTGTAATTTTGATATATCATGTTGCATTTCTTCCTCTTCTTCATGAGTCATGCTAGAGCTTTCAGGTTACTTACTAGGTGTTTGCATTTTCTTTCCTCAGCGCATCAGTTATTGGTAATAATGCTCTACTATGCCCTTTGAATTCCTTCAAAATAAACTTTCAAACCAAGCTTAAGTAAAAATTTAAGAAAATCTACACAAATTTTTTCACTTTGTAGGAGCTCAATATTACCTCTGATGTATCTTTGTACTTTCCAATCATCTAGCTCTGAATTGGTGACCTGTAGTAGCTCTCTGTGTCCTCTTTCCAATGCCATAAGTCCGACCCAAATTGGATTCTCCAAGGAAGAGTTATGCGAAATTGCCCACAGTGACTTGATTATAGACTAGTTCAGTAGAGCAAACTTGTACGACATCCCACGAGTAACTGTTTCTACCTTTGGATCTAAAAAATGCATACAAGAAGCTAAATTTCGTCCTCTTTCTGTACCTTCTTATGAAATTTCAATCCGATCCTCAGAGAGAAAGTTATGACGATTTTCCCTAGGTCACCTGTTTGGAATGTAATTCAGGAGTCTGCACAAAGACCAACTTCCTCAGATCATATCTCTGCAAATATAGCGCAAAAAGCTTTGAAATTCAAACCAACGATTCAGAGCAATTTCTTCTCAAATGGGTTTTTTTGTGACTTCTGAAACCTCACAGAAAAAAAAGTTATAGTGCAAATGCCACGATGACCTGTTTGGAGTAGCAAAACCCTAGAATCCAAAGCTCTGATACCAAATGTTATGAAACCAGCTCAAGAAAAGATAGAAAAGATAGATCAACGCCTTATAATTCAGCCTCTTCGAGGGGGAAACATCCTTACATTACATAATGAAAATTCTTGGATGATTCAAATGAAAAAACCTCTTTCTATATATAGGAGTCTAAGGAGTCACAATATAATCTAGCCGACCTAACAATAATAATATAAAGCCACAAAAATAACAATAGAGGGATTCTATGGGGATCAGTAATAACAATATAGGGGCAATAGGGGCACAATAATATTGATAAGGGGTACAACTACAATAGTAATGGGGTAATCACTAGTATTATACGGACCCAACAGAGTAGGTGGTGGGGGCAAAATAGTGGGAGGAGAGTTGTATTAGGGACTCCACCCTTGCTGAGGTGCATTCCACTAAGGTTGTGGCTGAACATGAGAATGAAATGAATGAGTAGTAGGTTGAGTATGGTATTGAGATAAATAAAACCAAGGAGGGGGTGCAGACTAGGAAGGATGAGTAGGGGGACCCCCAAGAAGGTATGTGAGTGGATTGGTTGGGGTTGTAATAAGTTTGGGATGTCCCTTGCATCCCCTGCTGGTATGGTCTAGATCCATGCGGCCTCCTTTGGATGAGGAAGTAGAGTGGTTCAGTGGCTCCCTCAGCCCCTTGGTACATAGCTTTAAGTCCGGGTAAGGTTGGGCACTGTTTTGTAGGGTGGTCTTCCTCACAAATGAAACATATCTCTACTAGGTGCAATGGACATTCGTTCTTAGGATGCTTCCTTGTGCATCTGGGACAAAAGATGGCCAAAGCCCTCTTAGTTTCCTCTTTCTTCTGTTGAATTTGGAAAGTATCCAGTTGCATGGAAATGGTTTGTCTCACCTCACTTTTAAGGTCTTCCATCTAATTTGTAAACTCATGTTTGGAGAAGGTGTCACTAGCTGAAAGTTGATTTCCCCCTACCTCTTTTCTGGGCTGCCCTAGAATTATTTCTAAACACAGTCTTTATGTCATCATAAGGTAGTTGACAGATGTCTCCTCCAGCTAGAAAATGGAGGGTATCTAGAAAGTCTTCAAGGGCTCCTTAGTGCAAAACTAGCTTCAGATATTTGGGGTCAAGTGTGCACCTAGCCCTTTTATAACTAAGTTGGAACCTTTCTTCATAGTCTTCTAAATATTCATCACTTCCCATGGTCATCTAAAAGATTTCTCCCTTCATTTCCTATGACCTACAGTAGTCCCTGTATTTGTTGTTAAATGCTTGCTGCATTTGAGCCCAAGTTGTGATACTGTTTCCAGGTAACCCCATGAACCAACATAGTGTTGCGTCCTTCAGGGTAGAGGGAAAGAGTTTCAAATTTTGCTCGTCTTCTGCATAGTCATAAGTTTGACAAAGGACAACAAACTCAAACAATAAGGTATCGGGGTCTTCAGTGGTTAATCCATGGAAGTGAGGTAAGGCTGAGGGACTTATGTTTTTCATTTTTGTGTCCCCATTGGTCTCTTGGATGGGAAAGGCACCTTCTATTCTCTCCTCATCTCCATGTTCAAATGGGAAAGGCACCATTTCTATGTTCAACCATGGTCTCACGAGGAATGTTTCATTGCTCTTCTTCTATTACAGGATCTTTGTGTATCTCTAGAGGTTCACCTATAGGTTCTTCTGGATCACTACTACTGAAGAACAGAGAAGGGTGGCTCAGTGATGTGGTGTGGGTATTGGGTAAGAATTTTCGTGTATTGTCTCTATTCCTACGAGGCATGAAATGAAATATTTTTGGTTGATTTTTGTGTTTTTTCTGCTTGTACATGCAAAACTGAAATTGATTGAACAACAAATGGAAACTAACTAAAATAAACCTTGCTAAGATGGAAATTGCAGAATTGAAATGAAAGAAAGAAATTACTAATTTACCCTTGCTGAAATGAAATTGCAGAAATGAAATGTTAAGCTATGGTTGCAGAATTGAATTGCAGAATTCAAATGCTAATCTACGCTTGCAGAATTGAAACTGTGGAGTTGAAATGCTAATCTACGGTTGCAAAATTGAAATTGTGAAATTAAAATCATAATCTACACTTGCAGAATTGGAAGTGCGAAATTGAAATGCTAATCTACGCTTGCAGAATTGAAATGAAACAACTACTCTACTCTTGCTGAAATAAACTACTTAGCAGAAGGTTGTAGTAGAAAATAGAAGAAAAGAAGCAACCACAAATACTCTAACACTTCCCCGGCAATGGCGCCAAAAATATGGTGAGCTCCAGTATTGCAGCAATGATGCTGCAACTCATGGGACTACCTTCTTTACTTTTATCAACCCAGTTGTTTGTGACAAACTTGGAAGCAACGATGCTATATGCACAAGTATTAGCTCTTGCCGTAGGCTATCACTTGATTAGCTGGCACAAGTTCTCTAGGAGCTTAAGACAACTTCTATGAGCTCTTAGAAGAAGCTTTTAACTATGATGGAAGAAAGCTAACTCAAAGGAGGCTAGTCTACTTCCAGAAAGAAGCTGAAAGCTGAAAAGAAACGCAAAACCTAGCAAACCCTAGTTTTACTGACTAATCCTACTGGTGCAAGAAAAGAGATGAGAGCTACAAAAATGGATGCCATTGATTCTTGAAGAGGTAAAATGCATGTGACTAAGCTACTTCTGAGGTGGAATCTGAAAAGAACATCTTTTTTGTATTTTTGAGTAATTTTGCAAAATTATTATGCATGTGCTCTAACTGTTTTTGGTTCTGCAGAGGTTGATTGGTGAAAGGAAATGGAGTGGGAACTTGTAGGAGGTTGGGAAGGTGAGAAGAGGGCCTAAGGGGTCCCTAGCACCTTTTCAAAGAGTTTCACAGTGTTCAGATCTTGAAAAACTGCTCAAGTGAACTTCTACAGGAAGTCTGCAGGGGTTCTATATGATGTTCTACAGGATGTTCTATAGGAAGAGATGAGAGAGGATTTTAGCGGGTTGATGGAGGAAAAATGGTGGGAAAGTGAAAATGGAAGATGGATGAGGATGTGAAGAGGTCTAGGACCTGGTAAAGGAAGTTAAGGAGTCATGAAGGTGGTTGGATTTGTTCAAGGATGGGTAGAGCAATATTGCACAAAAATGTGGAAATTAGGTCAAGTTGGAAAAGTGTGGCGAATGAAGGGAAGGAATCTGGAATTAGGGGTTGGAGCAGGTGGTATGATGGAGGAAGGATAGACAGGGAGGTACCACATATGCTCTGCACACTATTTCTCAAAACTGATCGAAGAAGGACTAGAAAAACCATAGATCTATCTACTTTGACCTAATCTGACATAGAAACCAGAAACATGATGAGTAGAAGTTTATAGACAATAAATCATGCAAGATAAGTATGGAAACTA
The DNA here is from genome assembly GCA_000404065.3 of Pinus taeda. Taxonomy (NCBI): domain Eukaryota; kingdom Viridiplantae; phylum Streptophyta; class Pinopsida; order Pinales; family Pinaceae; genus Pinus; species Pinus taeda. The sequence goes on along the minus strand of APFE030516319.1, from coordinate 73,677 downwards.
AGAAAAAACATATCTAAATATGCAAGCACAATTGGTCTCAACTTTTCCAACTAGAAATCTAACACTAGCAATTGCATGGAGAGGCAAAAACAATGTTTTTGTGCCAGCAAGGACGCCTTGGTCTCAGCTCATGGTCCCAAGGAGGGAGAGGTGAGATCAAGGGTTACTTGATGGCCTTTTTGAAGATCTTTTCTATTACCAACCTATCAAATCAACCTGAAGAAGCAAAAGCTATCTTAATCATCAAAAACAACCTAAGTAACTAAGCAAGATCTTAACCTAAATAGAAAAAATTATTCTATGAATGCAAAGAAAACACATAATAATACACAAAGGAGGTACTGGAACTTGGGTTGGGCTCAACCCTAAGACCTACAGGCTCCTAAGAAAATCTCAAAGCTGGTGCAAAGTGAAATTTATCTCCATTACTCAAAAAATAACCATGTCACAAAAATGTTTACAGCAAAAGCTCGAAAATGAACTGAAAGGCAGAGCAACACTAAAGTGCAAAATACAATTGTTCAAGAGCTAAACTACCAAGGCTTGAAGCCCTTCTACTTATGCACCATGAGGACCTCCAACAACTCTCCTTAACTTGAGGGGCTTGGCTGCTCAAAACTGCAAGTAATCAGCCACTTCACAAAAGTTGCTCAGCTTCCCTTGGAAATCATCTTTGGTGGGCTGTTGAACTCCGAGCTGATGGTGGAGAACTCGAGGTAGGGGAAATTTAGTGTAGGAGACATCCTTCCTACTAATCCTCAACCTTGTTCCCTCGTTTTTTGCTGTCAATTGGCTCATAAATGCTTGACCTTGGTCCAAAAGATATCCAAAAATCTGCAAATAGCACGTATTAGACTTCATGGTCAAGTGACTGTTCTCATTCATTTAATTAAGATAAATATATTCAAAATCATCCATAAACTATGAAGAATGGTGGATTAATTGAGAATAATAGGCAAAATGAGCCCAATAAGTTACCCATTTTGGGGCTCATCACATGCCCTTCTCATATGGTTGAGGTCCATGAGGTCTCCTTCGATTTATGTAGCAGAGCTCTTCAGTCCCATGATAGAAAACTTTTAGTCTAGGTAGAGCAGGGAACTTATATGTGGAGCAGTTTCATTCACAGACTGAGCAGACTTCAATCAGATTCAATGGACATTCATTCCTAGGGTGCCTCCTTGTGCATCTAGGGAAGAAAATGGATAAGGCCCTCTCTGCCTCCTCTTGCACTCTCTTGATGTGTGTAGTGTCCATCTGTAGGGAAATAGTTTGCAACATATCACTCTTAAAATATTCCAACATATTTCCAATTTCACCTTTGATGGTTGTATTGGAAGTGGATGGACTTACCATAGGTTGACTACCCATACCCTTTTTCCTAGCTGCCCTAGAACGGTTCCTAAAGACAGTCTTGATATCTTCATAGGGTAGTTGGTAGATGTCCCCTCCTACTAGAAGGTTTAGGGTATCCGAAAGATCTTCCCTTACCCCTCTAATCAAGACTAGATTCAGTGACTTAGGATCAAGTGTGCACCTAGCCCTTTTGTAGATAACCTGGAATCTTTCTTCATAATCCTCTACAGATTCATCATGCCCTAAGGTCATCCTTAAAATTTCTTCTTTAGTGTCTTTGAACTTGCAGTAGTCTCGATACTTTCTGTTGAAGGCTTGTTGCATTTGAGCCCAAGTTGTGATGATATCCCCAAGTAAACCGATGAACCAGTGCAAAGTTGCATCCTTGAGAGTGGATGGGAATAGTTTCAACTTCTACTCATCATTTGGGTAATAATAGGTTCTGCATATGACATCAAACTCAAACAAGAAAGTTTCTGGATCTTATGAGGTTAGGACATGGAAATGAGGAAGATCAGAGGGGATTATATTCTTCATCTTGGTATACCCATTAGTTTCTATGATGGGAAATGTACCCACAACTCTTTCTCTATTTCCTCTATCATTTCTATTTTCAGCCATTGGGTCAGTTGGAATGGCTTCTTCTTCTTCTTGTCCTCCCCCTGTAGGATCTTCAAGTATCTCTCGTAGTTCACCTAAGGGTTCCTCCAATTCACAGCCACCAAAGAAGAGGGAAGGTTGGTTGTTTGAGGTGGTGGGGGTATTTTGCAGAAATTTCCCTAAGTTATCCCTATTCCTACAAGGCATGCAAGATTTTTTTTTTTTTTTTAGTTTTGAGAATAATTGGAGAATTGAAATTCCAAACTGAATGGAAACTAATTGACTAAATCAAAACTTACTGTTTGAATGAAATCTCACTCGCAGAATGGAGAAGTAAGCAAAGAATGCAGAATGGAAAAGAAAGAAAACTAAATTACTTTTACAGAAATAAAACTAATAGCAGAATATCAGAGGCAACAAATGGAAGAAACAAAGCAGTAATCACATGTTACTCAAACATCTCCCCAATAACAGCCCCAAAAATTGATAAGCACTAGTATTGTAGCAAGAATGAAATGAGATCCCCCAAGGATAGTTTTGGGGCTAAAAGCCCATGTTTTCGGTAGAATATTTTAATAAAGTTTTAAAGTCTCCACCTTTTGTGGTCACAGAGTGTGAAGGTGTCATGATTCATAAACATTTTTCCACCATTATTTTGTAAAGTAATGTCGGCTATAGAGACCTACCCATGCTTCGCGGACCATTGGATTGTATAAAAAGAGCTAAGTAAGTAAGCTCTAAGTTTTTAATAAGTTTGGAAGAAGTAATAAGTCTTGAGTGATAAGGAGAGAAGTCTAAATTTTGGGTCGTAGCGTAGGTAGAGGCTCTACAACTGAGTGTGCAGAGGCCTAGGGTGGAAGTCCGTAGCTGAGTGCGTGGACCCTTGCAGCTGTGTGCGCAGGGTGCATAGAGTTTGTAATCATCTGAAGATATCAATAAAGAGAAGCTTTCTACAAATTCTATATCTTTGTGTCATGTTAATGCATCTTGTCATATTGTGTATGAATTTCATTTATAATGCTTATGTGATGTGTGAATGTATGTAGGTATGTTAGATAATTGAACACAACTAAGGATATCTGTTTACGTGGTGCTAAATGTGATTGTTTAATAAGATAAGTAAGATGCCTAAGATAGTTAGGGAATCTACATGATATGCTACCCTAGCAATGCAAAAGTACCTACCACAGGTTATGGGGATGCGAAGGTCAGTTGTACCACTTCGCGGAGGTACCAAAAGGCCGAATAATGGGCTGGACTGCACATGGGATTCACTGAGTGAGCAATGCCATACCACGTGGGTTAATATTGGGGTATATATATTAATGAAAGAATGGCACAATATATTGGGGGTATATAAGGGGTAAATGGTTTTTATATTAGCAGGTATAAAAAATGGACCTCAAAGTTAATGAAAAAATATAAAGGGGTATAAAAAATTGTTAATGAACAAATGGATACCTACAATATCTAGTGTAAGTAGGGGCTTTTTAAATTGGGAAGGTCTATTGCATTTGTATTGGTAGGGGATTAAATAATGTGATTTTTAGGGGTATTTTCCAAAATGTAGTCAAATAAGGGTATTGTTTAATATTCCATGAATGCATGTGATAGATCAGATGTTCATTGAGTGAAGCCCCCGTGCTAGACTAACAAAGCCCTAGAGCTTAACGACCTGCATGAAAGCAGGAATAGAAGGAATAAACCGACATCACGACCATCTCAAGGTGCAGAAACTTGGTTCCATCATCCCCCCATACTACTTCGGGTGAGACTACGGTCCGCACTCCATGGGCTGATGCTAAAAGGGCTGGTAGTGTAGGGATTTGTTTGGCTAACTAATGCTAAACCTGCATCAGGATCCACGCAGCCAACAAATATTTCTATTGCCGGGACCAGAATCTGCATAAGAGATGTGGGATGTCGTATCATTGGAATCCAACTAAGAAAGAGATTGGAGACTAGTTGGATAGGAAGATCCCCGAATTCACGACATAGGAAAATAGAAACTCGTGACTTGCAAAGGAACAGTGGTAGGATAGGTACCTATATACAGAAATGCATGAGATTTTTTTCTGTTCCTTTCTTGTTGAGCTATATGAGCTATAATGTATTTTCATGTGTAGAAGAAGTCAAACATGTATAGAGGAATCAATAAGTCTACTTATTGCTAGACTTTCTCCCATAAAGCACCATAGCCAATGTGTTCCTGCTCCTTCTGCTTGTTAGTATCTAATGTCAAAGATCCAACAACTATTACCTCTTCAGTCTCTTAATTTCCTTTGTAATAGTCGATAGTTTTTTCTTTATAATTAATGAATAGATATTTTAATTATAATGAGGCTCCTAAAACTATTATAATTTTGGAAACTTTAATATTTTATAATATATGAATTCATGCATATGCCAAAGACATGAAGAATATGTTTAATTATATGATATTTTCAATAAAGATTTAATTTAATTAAATAAATAACTTCAACACTTTGATCAAGATGGATTTGACACATGTTTGTTTCATTTACTGTTTCATCCACTAAATCCATATATCTATAAATTAAACAATGAAAAATTACACATAGTGTATGTATACACACACACACACACACACATTATATCAAATGGGTCAAATATTAAAAAATTCTTTGCAAGTTTCAAACTCTAAAAGAGATTTTCACCTCGAAGGATTTGATCCCTCTTGTCACTTTCTAGATCTTTCGTTAAGATGGACCTCTACACACATGGATATATACTCCTAATGTCAGCAACAAACCTAGTGAGCAAGGTTAGAGTGAGATTATTGATGTCTTATAGTTCTGTAAATTTAAACTTTTCAAAATTTGAAAATTTATTATAGCCAACATTGTTTTTTTATTTAAAAAATAGTTAATATTTATTATAAAAAAGAAACATGTGAATTGAGGGTTGAGAATGAGAAGAATTATACATCTCTCACATATTAAAATACATATCTTGAAGGCCCAAGGGTTAGTTCAATTGATCAAGTTCTCATTGCTAAAGCACCTCACTAATGGAAGGTCATAGTGTCAATTATCCTCGATGCCCTCAGGGTTAAAGGCTCTACTAATAAGAAGGCATGATATGATCCCTTGTGGTATATCTGCGTGAATATTTACCTATAAAATAAAAATAAAAATAAATACACCTCTTGAGACAGTAAATTCCTTTCTCAAAATTTAATGTTATTGAATTTAAAAAATAAATCATTAAATATAATTAAGAAACTAAGAAATATTGTAGGTAATATTATGAAAGTTAAATTTTAAATTACGTCATACAAATAATATCGTATATATAATTGAGTATTATATAAATGAGAATGTTAATTACCAAATGCATGAAATAAATGTTTATCATATTATTAAACCAACATAGATCCATCTTAAATATAGATTTAACATCAACCAAGAGGGATCCAATTTCTACATTTGCAAATATTTTTATGATGAGACATTATTTAAATGTTTTGTATAGTTAATTTTTTTTAGATTGAAAATAAAAATAAAAATTGTCCAACATGTGTGAAATTTCAACTTTGATGAGGGACAAACAAGCTTACACATCATACTAGGCCGTAGAATGAGCCTCTCGGCTCAATCAAAAAAAATACTCAAAAAATGTTCTTCACATAAACCCAATATGGCTGTAGTTATTGTAAATGAATATTTACAATGTGATGATGATAGATAAGGAAAAATATAGACAATGGCTTGGCAATAAAATGAAAAAGATAGACAAAAAGAAGTAGTATAAATAAAGAGAAGAGGAAGATAAATGGTAAATAAATGTTATTTAATATAAATAAAAGATTGAAAATTTATTATTAAAAAGTTGGTAATTTTAATGTTGGTAAAGTTATGTAAAGAGCTCGGAAAATAGAAGAAAAGATATATCAACGACTTGAAAATTAGCTTATCGAGGGGGCAACCTCCTTTACATTACACAAAAGAATAATTATTGGATGATACAAATGACACTACCTCCTTTCTAGATATATGAGTCTAAGAAGTCACAATATAATCAAAGATGACATCACAATAATAATATAAAGGCACAACAATGACAATAGTGGGCTTCTTTCGGGTACAATAATAAAAATATGGGGACAATAGGGGCATAATGATAACAATCAAGGCTATAATGACAATAGTAATGGGGAAAAAGTGGTTTCCTCAATTCTTGAGTAGTTATGGATGCTTTGTATAAAATTCTCATCCTCCCACACGGAAAATTTAGTGGGTAAGTTCTTCCACTTGATGAGGTACTACGAAATTGATTGATTTTGTAGTTGTCGAGTTCTTGTTTCTGCGACTGCTTTTGGTTCCAATATGATTTTTCCTTCCTCATTAATTTCTGGAAATATTGTTTGAACTAGGAGCTTGTAACCTAGAACCTTCCTTAAGCATGAAAGGTCCACTCGGGAAGCTGCAGGAAGCTCCAATTTGTATGCCATAGTACCAAACTTTTGCAAGACCTTGTACAAACCATAATATTTTGGTGATAATTTATTATCTTTCTTAGCTTGCTTGAGGGACATTTGTTGATATGATTCTAGATGTAGGAATACCCAGTCATGTACATCAAAACTTCTTTCACTGTGATGTTGATTTGTGTGTTGTTTCATGATATTCTCCACCAAAGTGAGGTTATCCTTTAAGAATTGGAGAACTTGTTGTTGATGCTTGATGTGATCTTCTACTACTTGAACCTTAGAGTTTTTTTCTTAAATATGATGTGATGGAAGGTGGATGATATCCATAAATTTCCATAAATGTGGTCACTTTTGCTGCATTATGGAAGGAAGTGTTATACCACCATTTAGTGAGAGGCAACTGATTGACTCATTGTGTATGTTTATCACATACAAGGAAACAAACATATCCTTCCAAAAATTTGTTTACTATCTCATTTTTCCCATTAGATTGAGGATGATAAGATGAGCTATGAGCTAACTGAGTACTAAGACAAGAAAATAATTTTGTCCAATTTTTTCTAGTGAAATTGGCATCTCTCTCACTATAATAATCTTTAGGTTTCCATGTATCTTTTGAATTGTTTCCATAAATGCAGTAGAAACTGTACTGGCTTTAAATGGATGAGATAATGCACAAAAGTGTGTATACTTGGTAAGTATATCAACTACCACCATGATGACACTCTTTCCTTCGAACATGGGTAAACCTGTGATAAAATCCATTGAAACCTCCTCCCAACATTGGCTTCAAATGGAATAAGGTCATAATAGACCGGGGTCATAATTGTTTGAAATTTATTTTGTTGGCAAACCAAACATTCCTCCACAAACTTTGGAATATCTTATTTAAGCCCATCCCCAAAAAAAATCCTTCTTAACCTTGTGGTACGTTTTCAAAAATCCCGAGTGCCCTCCTAAGGGAGAGGTGTGCAATTCCATAAGAATATTTTGTTCGAGACATGAATTCTTACATAGGTATAAGCGATCTTTTTACCATAACAAATCAATTTTCCGGAAAAATGCATCAAATGTACGAGGATATTGTTGTAACTTTTGAATGATTGCCCACACTTCTTCATCATTATTCGATTCATTCGTTGCTTCGTTTTTCCAATCTGGTTAGATAATAGAAATGGTGCAAAGCAACGCTTCCACATCCTCATCCTCTCTTGAGAGTGCATCTGCCACAACGTTTTTCTTCCCTTTTTTGTAGATGATTTCAAAGTCATAACCCAAGATCTTTGTGACTCATTGTTGCTTCTCTTCTGAAGAAAATATTTGTTCTAAAAAGTATTTAAGACTATCATGATCCGTTTTTATCTTGAAGTTTCTTCCCATTGGGTAGGGTCACCATTTCTTAAGTGAATGTGGTATTGCAAACATTTCCTTCTCATAAATAGCTTTTTGTAATTACTCTCCTTTGATTGGAATACTTTCGAAAGCAATGGGTATTTCTTCTTGAATTAAAATAACACCAATTCCATTTCTTTGAGGCATCATATTCCACAATAAAGTTTTTTGTGAATTCTGACGTAGCTAAGACCGATGCTTGGCACATTTCTTCCTTAAGATGTTTAAAGGCCTCCGTTCCTCCTGAAGTCCACAAAAATGCATATTTATTCAATAATATTATTAGAGGTGCTTCTATTCTCCCATAATTCTTAACAAACTTGTGATAATACCTTGTCAACCCACGAAATCCTCATGTATGCTTTATGGATGTGGCGATTTTCCATTCCTTAATGGATTTAATTTTTTTAGGGTCTACCTTAACACTTTCATGAGATAGAATATGACCCAAATATTCCACTTCTTCTACTTGAAATAAACATTTGGTGCTTTTTGCAGATAATTGTTTCTCCTCCAATAGTTTGAGCACCCTGTCAACATGTTGAACATGATCCTTCCAAGACTTATTGTAGATTAGTATATTATCAAATAATATTAACAAAAGGTTTCTAAGGAAGGGATTGAAATGGAATTAATCAAACCTTGAATTGTAGAAGGTGCATTGGTAAGGCCACAAGCCATGACCAAAAATGAATAATGAGCCTCATGAGTTCTAAATGTTGTTTTTGGAATGTCTTCAACATTCATTCTGATTTGATGATATCGTGAATGAAGATACAACTTGGTGAAGTAAATTCATCCATCCAATTCTTCGAATAATCTATCAATGAAAGGAATGGAAAATTTATCTTTAATAATGAGCTTTTTGAGCTCCCTATAATCTGGACATATGTGCCATTATCCATGCTTCTTGTGCACCAATGCTACTGGAGAAGAGAAATAACTTTGACTAGGTTGAATTATACCAGACTCTAGCATTTCTACAACCATACGTTCAATTTCACTCTTTTTTGAATAGGGATATCTATAAGGCCTGATATTTGGAGGAACACTTTCTGGAATCAAATGAATAGCATTATCATGATCACGAATAGGTGGGAGACATTTGGGAGTCTCAAATACCTTGGAATCATTGCCCAAAGCCTTTTGGAGATATGGAGAAATAGATGATTTCGATGTGGAAACTTCTAGCGAACATAATTGTGAAATTACGCCTCGTTGAACTTTCTTTAGAATATTTGTCACTCTGTTAGAGCTTATTATCTTTCTCCGTTTCCCTGCAATACCCCTTAATTCAACCTCCTTTCCTTTCGAAAAAGATTTCATGAAATTTTTTTGAAAATTAAAAGCTATTGTACCCAATGATTGTAGCCATTGAACTCCTGGTACAACATCACCACCACCCATTGGAATGGAAAGAATTGGGCTATTCAATACATATTCTCCCATGAATAGCTTGATATTATGGCACTTTCTAGAGAAATTTATGGTTCCTCCACTTGACACTTTGGTGATGGATATAGTAAGCAATTTAATCCCTTGTCTATCTTACAATAAATAAAATTATGGGTGCTGCCCAAATCAATCCACACTATTAGCTTTTTCTTCTTGACATTTCCTTTTATCTAGAAAGTTTGAGGAGTGGTAATTCTGGCCAATGCATTATAAGATACGGTCGGATTCATTTCCTCTTTCTCTAGGGTTTGTTCCTGGTGTATATCCTCTTCTTTTGACATTTCTCGTTCCTTTTCTTCCTCCTCTTCATAATCTATGTAAAATAATTTCTTGTCTACAAACTTATGACTTTTAGTGTATTTTCTATCACAACCATACCAAAGCCCTTTTTCTCCTTTTTATTCCAATTTTTACGGTGTCAACCTTGTAGGTTGTGGAAGGCTAGGTGCAACAACACCTCCATCTTTATATTTGTAAGTTGTAGGCTTCCATGTGGCCATAATGTTTCTTTCGATTTTCCTTTCCAACCTAAATCCCTTCCCCGATGAATCAGGTTCCCAGAGGCAAACCTCATGTTGGATGTTATCCTTTAAAGTCCCTATGATCACGTCAATCCTATGCTCTAGAATATATTTTATCCTTATATTCAATTTTTGGAAGTCCTTACTGTGCTCCAAAATTGAACCCTTTTGTTTTAGATTTATCAATTTCCTAAAAAGGGTGTTTCTTTTTGTATCCTCATAATGTGCTATCATTTCTTCTATGAAAATTTCCCAAGTGACAATTTTTTTTATGAGAGCAAAGCCATCGATACCATACAAACTGATTTCATTCCAAATATAAAGTTGTCATGTGTACCTTTTATGTGTTTTGCACATTATGGAGATCAAAATATTGCTTCATCTGTAGTATCCATGTTATCAGATCCTTTCCATCAAACTTCCTCATATCTATCTTTGGAACATGGTGGGTCTTCAATCCAACGTTAGAGTCTATGAAATCATGATTAAAATTTCTTTTGTTCTTATCATGAGTATCCTTTACTACTCTTTTGTCATTAGTAAGAATTTATTGTATAAAATTTTTCAGATATGCCATCAAACCTTCCATTTTTGCCTTTAAATTTTTCTTCTCTACCATCCATCCTAGCTTCCACATCATTTATCTTAGCTTCCACGCCTTTTTTTAACCATCCATCTTAGCTTCCATGTCTTTCTTTAAATGATCCATCTTAGCTTCCACACCTTTATTTAAACCATCCATATTAACTTCCACACCAACCATCATAGCTTCCATGCCTTTCTTTAAACCATCCATCTTTTCTTTTGTTAGATTTTGTGAGAGTGAATTCTGTTGCACTTGGTCTCGTAATATTGATATATCACATTGCATTTCTTCCTCTTCTTCATGAGTCATGCTATTGATTTTAGGTTACTTACTAGGTTAATTCGTGCAAACAATTTTTTCAAACCAAATTGATGCAAAATTTCAAAAAAAACTACACACCATTTTTCACTTTGTAGGAGCTCAATATTGAATCTATTGTATCTCTGTAATTTCAGATCTCCAAGCTCTAAAATTGTGTCCTACGGTAGCCCTCTAAGTCCTATTCTCAACCCCACAAGTCTAATCAATATTGGATTCTCTAAGGAAGCGTTATGCCAAAATCTCCCACGATGACCTAATTATAGACTATTTCAGTAGAGCGAACTTGTATGAAGTGCCACGTGTCATAGTTTCGACCCTAGTACCTTAAACTGATACGAAGAAAACTATAGGCTTTCCTATTTCTGCAACATTTTACGAAATTTCAATCTAATGCTTAGACATAACGTTATGACGATTTTCCACAAGTCACTTGTTCGAGATATAATTCGGGAGCTTGCAAAAAATATGACTTCCATGGATCCTATCACTGGAAATGTAGTACAAAAATATCATAAATTTGGACCCAAGGTTCATCAATATTTCATCTCAAATGGGTTTTAATTTCAGCTTTTGAAATGTCGTAGCACGAAGGTTATAGCGAAAAGTCCATGCTAACCTGTTTTGAGTAGAGAAACCCTAGAATCCAAAGCTCTGATACCAAATGTTATGTAATAAGCTCACAAAATAGAAGAAAAGATAGATCAATGACTTCAAAATCAGTGTCTTTTAGGGGAAAACCTCCTTTACATTACACAAATGAATAATTCTTGGATGAGAGAAATGAAAAAACCTCCTTTCTATATATAGGAGTCTGAGGAGTCACAATATAATCAAAGCCGACATAACAATAATAATATAAGTGCAAAACAATAACAATAGACAATAGGGGAACAATAATAACAATAAGGGCTACAATGACAATAGTAATGGGTGAATCACTAGTATTATAGGGAACCTAACAGGAGACATTATTCAAATGTTTTGTATAGTTAATTTTTTTAGATTAAAAAAAAAAATGGTTGACATGAGCGAAATTTCAACTTTTATGATGGATGGAAAAGCTTACACATCATATTGGCCTATAGAATGAGCCTACCGGCTCAATCAAATAAAAATTAAAAAAATGTTCTTCACATAAACCCTATATGGGCGTAGTTGTTGTAAATGAATATTTACAATGTGATGATTCTAGATAGGCAAAAATATAGGCATTGGCTTGGTGATAAAATGAAAAAGATAGGGAAAAAGCAGTAGTACAAAGAAAGAGAAGAGGAAGATAAATGGTAAGTAAATGTTATTTAGTATAAATTAAAGATTGTAAATTTATAATTAAAAAGTTGGTAATTTTAATATCATCTCAAAAATTTTAATAACGTAAATTTTTTTTTGTAGGCTAGGGCAGGACTCTCCGATTTACATGTCCATTAAGTACCCCTCAACGGGGGAAGGGTAGCCCAAGATTTGAACCCAAGACTTCCGGTTCGGTGAGAATTCATTTCCACGGCCATTGCCGCTTGAGCTACCCCATGTGGACTTAATAACATAATTTTAAAAATCTATTATGATTTCTAAATTAAAAAAGTTGTGATCAACATTGAATGTTAAGGAAAAATTTTGGTAGTAATCACATAGGATATTTACTGACGTGTTTCGAACCATTCAGTGTGGTTCATCATCAGGACAAGATGAAGAAGCAGATCATGGCACCAGTTTAAATATTAAATCTACTTTGATTGAAAATGTAAATTATGACCTTAAGTGATAAGGACAAGTAGGCCTACAGGTCTAATTCATTGCTACATTTCTTTTTGTAAATATTACTTTCTTTTATTATCAGAAACTGAGGGAATTACATAAAATAATGTTTCTGAAAGTAATCGTGATATTGTAATTCTCATTGGGACCAAAAATCTTGGTTACAATAGCAAAACAATAGTCATTATAGACATATATAGACCTAGAAAATAGGGAGACGCTGAAACTATTCCATCCTCCTTTTCACCACCCTATACAAAAAAACATACTATTTCGATGAATTGATATAAGTATGACAAAGTATAGCAGTAGTGGTAACATAGATACCTCAATACATAGATACTAAATCAAAGATAAAGGATACTAGTCAAGGATGTTGATTGTTGATCCTTGAGAGCTAGCTTCATGAAAATTATTTCACTATACGTAAACTTGGCCTAGTTCTAGAAAAAGATATAGTGAGAGAATAAATCCACAAAGCATAATTTTGGAGTGCCGCTATGGAAGATTCCTACATATATATGAGAATGTCTAACGTCATCTATGAATCAACTAAAAATAATGATAAACATGATATCAAAATAGAGAAAACAAAATAAAATCCTAAAAACACTTATATACATGTTCAAAGGTGTCAGAAAGATTTACTACGTATGAATGATACCTCTTTATAAAAATTCCAACGTAGGGATAATTTAAAGGGGTCACTTCAAAGTCCACTAGATCACAACCTTTAACTTTCAAAACATGCCTCTTAATACAAGGATCATGCCATATTAATATGAATATATTTATCCAAAATTTATCAATATCTCAAACATAGACTATGACTATGTTTCCTTGTAAGATAGTCAAGGATGCACATTGTGCATATTGGTTTTTCATGTCTTCTTATTATAGGCCTTATTAGTCCCTACCACAGTCACGACTAAGATTATAGTAATCAAAATCGCTATGTTAACATTATTTTATGCTTGGTATCATTGCATGTTGTTGTTAAATGAGCATTGCCTGTAGCTTCATTGTCTTATTTGGCCTCTTCTTGAGGAAGACCATTTATTATGTGCATTTTTTTAGTTGTATATGGTCACGTGTCTAGACTGATGCTAACATTAATTGATAGTATTATATGGTATGTTATTTGGCATGACTCATATATCTTCTCTAGTTCACATGGATTTTTCCATATCTTCTACAGTGCTTAACAACCCCCACTACCTTTGCCTCTAGGTCACTAACATTGGATTACAATACATGCAATTCACCTAATGCAAAATGAACAATTCCCAAGGCCTCTGCATTCAATAATATAGGTAGCACATGAATTTCCACAGTAGCAAGCTAGATAAGCACCAGGGCATGGCTGCATGGCTAGGCATCTTTACCGCTTGCGAGACATCCACTCAATAGAGGTCGTAATCAATCTATGTGTAGGTCTATAAGGACACTTATTTTCAATAAATTTATGAGCAGGAGTGACATGAGAGTAATATGAGTGTACCTTGTCTCTAGAAGTTGATTGAAATATGTGGATTGTCACAACCATTTTTTGCCTAGGTGAACCAACTATTGTCAAATTATCCTTCATCTCTTGAGCCCCATATTCACTCGGTTGTGGATGTGTTTTACCCAGGTTTAAGCTTGTACTTTTCTGCATGGTATGAATATTACTTTGTTAGAAGGCGAAAAAGTTACCGATAATGTGGTTTGAAGGTTATGGAAGGTGGCCTGTTCAATGCTAGAAGGGGTTTAGATTTAGTTATCAAAGCTATTGTTTTCTGTGAAGCTTTTCTATGTGAAGCTAGTCAGTGCCACTTTTAATTATAGCTAGAAGGGAGCTGAGAGCCACGATGTCTCATCTGCCGGAGGTTTTATTTCTAAATGTTATGTCGAGAAGATTTCCTAGGTGGGTTAGGCCCAAGCAAGGGCGACATCTCTTTCCTTATAAAAATTGGGTATATTGTGGTGTTTGTTCAGCATTGTTTTCTAAATCACTGGCCCTATATTTAGCCAAGACTCAACCAAATTGGTCATAATGTTCTTCAAGTCTTTTGAAAAAGCAGTAGTGCAGGGTAGAAGATGAGAATCAGAGTATAAAATCCTTTGTGCCATTTTGCCCAATTACCTGTGATTTGTTGTGTTTACTCTTTGCTGATGTGTGGAATCGAACCTTTAGAAATGAAGTCATTTTGCAGTATCTTTGAATTTTCTTTGAAGCTAGAGAAACAAAGTCCATTCTAGAAGTCAATCCATGTAGCTACAAGGTTGTTCAGTGTAGCAAGTATGGAATGTGTGTCACAACGATTTCCCAGTCATGGAAGGAATGAAGAACAGGCACTGAGTGAATGCATTAGTTGGAACGCCACAGGAAGTGAAATGCAGTGAGAGGTATTAAGAAAGAAGAAAGTCAATGAATGAAGTGATAGTGAGTTATTACTATTTAGCACAACCCAACCTGGCCTAAATTTTGGGAAAAACTCTGTGTTTTCTAGGGCAGAGCTCGCACTAGAGTATGTAGTGGAACGCAAATTGGACTGCATAGTGAAGAGTTTTGAATATATTGTGTGGTGTCATAAGGGACTTGGGTTGTTTTGAAGCCCCTCTGTTTTGGAAAATCATGCAATCTTGTAGGAGATCAATGGTTTTGGGACCATAGTAGCTTGTTTTAGGGAGTCCATGGTATTTTGATGATGCAAACCTTCGATGTAATAGTATATATAGGGTAAAATAATAAGAAGCGAACGATCTTTAGATCTATATCAATGTTATGGGGGAATTATTTTGATCTGTAATTTGGTAGAGAAGGTGAGACTCTGTAGCTGAGTGTGTAGAAAGTCCGCAACTTAGCGTGCAGGCCAAGTACTATTTTTTGTTCAAAGATTCATTATGTTAAGCAAAAGTTCTTGTGGACATAGCCCTACACTACGGTCAACCATGGCAAATTGGTTTTTTGATGGGTATATTTTCTTATTATTTGTTGTAGAGTAACATTATTACAATTTCATTTTACTTCAATGTAGTGATGATTTATGGTTTCATATAGCATGTTTAACTGATTAATCTAATGTGGAAATGTTTTTAAATTATAAATGTTAATAATACTATAACATAATAATACCACATCTCCTAATCCTTCAAGGATACATAAACCTGTTTCTGCACCCTCCCATATTCAGTTCAAGAGACACTACGATCTACTTGCAGGTTATTGTTGAAAGGACTAGTGATTGAGGCTTTTGGTTGGTGTGTAATATAGATTGAACCTAGGTCACCCCAAAACAAACAACCAAATGGTTCTTTTGTTGGGACCGAGATCAACTTGAAGGATATATGTATGTGGTACCCATTGAAGAAGGAGATTCAATACTAGATAAACTTGAAAGAGCGAGAATTTGCAGATCAAGAAAACAAAATCGCTCATCCAACATTCGAAGCTTGGTTACAAAAGTATGTTTTATAGATCAATACAATATTCTTTCACTTCATTTCTTGTCAAGTTGTACGAGAGGATATCAAGGTTGAATGAAAGGAAAAACTGTTTAAAAGGTGAAGAACCTGTTATGGACACCTGAACTGATACAGAGACTCAAGAGCACTAACAATAGGATTTCAAGGGTTTTCAATTTCTGGATTGACAACATCTTGGGAGGATTCATTATTGAGTTCGTTGCAGACTTGACCGTGTCCTGCAATGAAGGGGAATGACAATTCTTTAGAGGACCATGAAATAAGTATTTAAATTATTCAAAACATTGGATTAAGATGCTTCTGTGGGAAAGGGAAATTTTATAGATGTAATCAGATTGTTAGTTTACTCATGTTTAGAAGAAGAGAGAAAAAATATATATAAGCTATCAAAGTAACATGAAGTGGAAAGAGATATAGAGTAGTACCAAAAATATATCTTGTGGAAATGGCTTGAAGACCTCCGTAGAGACTGATTATAGTCCTCTTTTCAGTGGATTTGAAAGTGAGAGAGAGGAAATCCACCCTCATAATCCCCAGGTAACTTCACAATATTCACCCTTCTAACTTGAGAGTTTGCAGAAGCTAGAATCTATTAATAGAAAGGGTTTTTTTGGATTTCCCCATCTTCCTACTCGTACCCATACCCCTTCCACCTCCCATCCCCCTCCCCTTACTCCTCCCCCTTCCCCTATAAGAAGAATTATGGCTAACGATATTAAGGTACCTATTTTCAAAGGAACTAGATTGGAGGATCCATAACAGTTTTTGTTCTTATGTTAATTTTTATGGACAACAAAGCAGACCAGTTATGAGAATATAAAGAAAGCGTAGCACGTTACAATGTTCTGAAACAGAGCATTGACATGATATATGAAGTATTCAAATAATCATAACAGAACAATTGTAGATATTAAAACAACATTGATAAAAGAGTTTAGGAAGTCTAATTCTAAGTCACAGTGCATCATCGAGTTGAAAGAAATCAAATAGAAACCTATTGAATCTTGTTGGGAGTTTGATGAAAGATTTAAGGTGTTATTCGATCAGGTAAAATTCAACATAGATCCACAAAAACATCAAGAATGGTTTATAGTTGTGCTGTTACCTTATATCAGATTTGCATTGATGTAACAAAAGAAGAAAGTAAGGTTGAAGCTCTAGCGATTGCGATGAAATTTGAAGCTTTGTCTATAAGGGATATTAATGAAGGCATGAATCAAATTTAGAATCAGCTAGCAAACCTAGCCCTACAAATAAAATACATCAAGAAAAAAGATAATTTAGTCTAGAAATATGGTGTACGAAGTTCAGATCGGAGGGCTATTTTAAAGAACAATGCCCTATCTTCAGGAATTACATGGCTAGTGGGGCACCAAATCCCTTGAGTGTAGGATCCATTCTATGGTGCAAAATATATAAGACTAGAGGCCAACATCATTTTGAAGACTATTACTTGTTAAAAAAATATATACAAACTCTAAGGAATCTATATTGAAAATATTACCAATGAGTAGGACATGATGAGAATAATTGTCAAGCTTACGAATTAATGGTGGAGCATGGTGCTAACTCTTATAGAATGCAAGAAGAAGAGCATAGACATGAGGACAATTGACAATGCAGTGGTCAAGGAGGTTACCAAGGTAGAGGTCTCGGTGGTGGAGTTGGTCAAGGATATGGACAGATCATTTGCTATCACTACAACCAATTACCTCATTTTGCGAGAGATTGCGAAAACCCCATAATGACATGTAAGTATTGTAAATCCTTTAACCATGTAATTGAAGAATGTCATGTAATCAAGGAAAATATGCAATAATAAAAGAATTAGTAGTCGACATAGAATATTCAAATGATGACTGCTGAAAGGAGGACCTACTACGTTGTGTTATATTCTTCCCACGGCTAGCCGCAGTAGTTAAATCGGGGGCGAGCATAGAGCCCACTTCATTGCACTGAGTGCAGCGAGGGGGTTACAGGGGGGGCGATAGCCCCCATCTACAGGGTGCAGGGCAACGCCCATGGGAAATTGTTTTTGGACCCTATATTAGGTCACCAGACCTCCCTATGGTTTTGTGCATGGATTTCGCGCATGCTTTTGGGCATGATGGTTTTCGGTCCATGATATTTTGTAGATCTAGTCAAGGGAACTATGGTTATGTTCTAATCCAAGGTTAATGGATTAGGGTTTATGGATGCTTTAGC
>APFE030516319.1:39603-55545 GCA_000404065.3 Pinus taeda | reverse complement strand
ATTTAAAGGAACGTAATGAAAAATCAATCTGGTAGTTCCAGTTTTAAGATCCAGGGGAAAATCTCTGTGTATATTTGTCTTATGTGTTATGCTCTCGCCATTGTTTATTTTCTAGTTTTATAATTTGTATGCAGGTAATTTCTATATAGGGTTAAAACCTACATTTGGTATTAGAGTTGTTTTGGCTTCAAGGGGATGCCTTTGCCTCTGAGTGGTTTTGCTCAGGCCTATGGTAGACCCTGTTCAGTGGGAGATCAATGGGATTGATTCTTGTGGTGAAAGAAGATGGTGAGCAGTGAAAGGTAGAGATCAAGAAATTTAATGGTCATAGTTTTGAGTTGTGGGATCTCAAGATGGAGGATCTACTAGTGGACAAAGATCAGTGGATCACAGTAGATCTGGGTACTAAACCAATGACAATGTCCGATGAATACTGGAAGAAGTTCGATCGGAAGGAAAAAAGAAGAACACAATTGTATGTCTCTAATTCAGTAATGTTGAATGTATCAGGGGAAGCTATGACAAAGGTTTTGTGGGACAAGTAAGGGAATTTGTACCAATTTAAGTGTCTGGTCAATAAATTGTTCCTACAGAAATGGTTATATAACCCAAGGATGAAAGATGGAGACTCGGTGACAGAAAATCTAAACGAAATTAATATTGTGGTAAACCGGTTATTATATGTTAATATTAAAATTTGAAATGAAGATAAGTGCATAAATTTGTTGTGTTCTCTGCCAGATTCGTGGGATAGTCTGATTGTTGCAATAGGTAGCAATACAACTGCCTTGCACTTTGATGAAATAGTCTCATGCTTGCTAACGAAGGAGATGAGATGGAAAAATATGGAGAGCCAGAATGGTGATGCCTTGTCTGTATGAAGAACGTCCCAGAAAAGAAACAAAAATAAGTCCTCAAGTGGGAGATCTAAATCTAGAGGGATATCTAAGTCACTAGGAAAACCTGTAAAGGTGTGCTAGAAAAGGGCAAAGGAAGGGCACTACCAAAGGGACTATAAATCTAAAGCTCCTAAGAAAAGACAGGGATCTGATGAGGCATGGTTGATTGACTCATGTGCATCCTTTCACTTCACTGCCCATAGAGAGTGGTTCTACGAGTATCAGAAATATGATGGTGGTGATGTTTTCTTAGGGAATGATAGGAAGGAAAGAATCGTTAGTCACAGAAAAGTAAAGTTAAATTTGCAAGGTGGAAGGATTAGAACGCCTTCGGGTGTTCTTCATATTCTTGCATTAGCGAAAAGTCTGATTTCTGTAAAAAAGATGGATGATGCAGGTGTAAAAATAGTGTACGAGAAAGGTACTTGCAAGATGGTTTGGGGAGCACTAGTACTAATGTGGGGAGTTCGGATTGGAACTTTGTATGATCCGGATTTAAACAGGAACATAACAAATTACAGAGATAACAATAAACAGAGACATGCATTGGAAATAATACTTCATTTCATTAAAGTAAAGTACTGAAATATGCTTAGAAAAGAAATGGAAATAAACCAGCTAGGGCGATGGTAGCTTATCTCTGAGAAGATATGTGGCAACTACATGCCTCTGAATTGTGTTACAATGAGGCTCTAAGGCCTATTTATTGTTGAGAAACAATGGAAAACCCTAAACATCCAGAAACCTAACCCTAGAAGATAAAACACCAAACTGTGGGACCCGTTTGGGTAAATTGGTACATCAATTTCCCAAGGTTGTAACTTTGGCATCTGATCTTCGTTTGATGCATACAATAGCTCGTTAGAAAGATCTATGTAAGGACTATAACTTTGGGAAGACCAGAATTTATTTAAGTCCAATGTTGCTCCCAATTTTCCCAAAAACATCATTTAGGGCCTCAAAACAGCTTCGGAAGTTCAAGACCCGAAAAAACTGCTAAAAATAGTAAATTGCGCTACAATTACGGATAGGTGGGTGGCCACCAACATCCACATGGATTACTGTTCAAGCTACAATGTAGCACTGTTATTGATGGGTGCAACAGTTCTGTGGTTCATGAAAGTGAAGAAAAAAATCTAGTGGTCTATGGAGAAAGGACCATGCTATGGAATGAAAGGATTGGACATATTGGAGAGAAGGGCCTTTGAATACTTCATGGTAAAGGGCACTACAATCCCTTTTAGTTGAGAGTAATGGTTCAAAGGGTTGGATTTTGATTTGGTTGATTTCAAGGACTTTCTCAAGCCAAAGCATTGGAAAGAGTATGGTTCATCTGTTCCAAGGATTTATTTCAAAGATCATCAAGAAAATGGTTGGAGGTCTTTCAAAGGTACTTCACATGTGAAGGGAGTTTCAATAAGGTGTATCACTATCACATTATGATGTTAATGCATTTCACTGGCAATAAATGTTTTAATCTTCCCAATTATCTGTTTAGGAGTCTATGTAAGATGTCTCACTGAGTTTATACAAAAGGAAGTCAAGTTGAGGCTAGTTTGTTTCATTTTTCGTTAACTAAATTACTGCTAATGAAGGAGCTTGAGAGGAATAAGCAATCTTAACAGCAGTTTTTGGTTTCTTTAGGATGGGTAGCACAATCCTCAAACAATCAAAATACTAAGAAAGGTAGTACTTTAGTAGTGATTAAAGAAGCTTCACCTGCAACAAAAAGCTCAGTCAATAAGCCTTTGACTAAAGGAAAATTGGTTGATAAGATATGTGCTAAGAAGCTACATTTCTCCCCTAAGTTAGAAAAGGTGGTAAGGGTGCCAAGAAAAAGAGTTGCGACAAAGAAATTACATGTGGGTCCTACATCTTTACCTATTCAAGTTATGGAATCAAAGGTCACACAAAGAAAAGTGGAAATTGATGAAAGGGTCCAAAAAAATGGAGAGTTATAAGATCAGTTGGGAAAGGACCATGTGAAAGTAACATAGTTGCACTAGGAGAATATGGATCTTAGGAATAAAGTGTCATAAGAGAATATCCAGCCCAGTGGAGGAGAGCCATCAAAGAAAACATTGGCACACATTGCCAGAGGAAAAGGAAAAATGGTCATTGATGTCGAAGTGCTGAAGGAGCCAATTGAGAATTAAAGGAGACCTAGAACTAGGTCTGGTGCCACGGTGAAAACAAAAGTAAAGAAGTTTTCTCAACCTATGGTTTTTGATGAGAAGAAAGAATCTGAGAAGCCACTGAAACAACTTCAAGGAATACAACACCAATTAAATCAACTTATAGAGAAATATCATAAGTATAAGATGAATTTTTTTAAAGAGGTACAAGTTGTTAAATGAGTCCTTGACAATGCTAAATACAAACTGAAGTGGACTTTTCCTCTATATAGGAAAGTGGAAAAATTATATGTACAAAACTTGGTCCTAAGAATAAGACTTAGGTTGGTAAAGGAGAAGCTCACTAAGTCAAGGAAGTGTGAAGGAAGAGAAAGAGAGATAAGTTGGACATATTTGTAGAGGCTAGTACAAAGGTGATTCTCTAGTAGGAAATGTCAACTCATCTCTGAAACTTTGTCTTTATCTCAAGAGATAAAAAAAAAAGTAAATTTTGATGGAACTTGCAAAAACGTAGCAAGGTTCTTACTGCACTCTTTATATAAATTTTGATAATGGTGGGATAGCGAAGTTGGAATTTTTTCTGTCATGAGGGAGTTATATGAAAGTTATAGCATCCACTTTGATGTCTCAAGTACTTTATATTAAAAGGGAGTCATTATATGTTTGATTTTTGGAGGCACTGCGAAAGTAGACACTATTGTTGCGATAGTAGGGAACATGTCAAAGAGAGGTCTGTGACCATTTTGAATATAATTTGGGAGGTTCAAAACCATCACAAGAGTATTTCAAGCATACCCATTTTCTTCATTTTGACAGAAATTGGATACAACCGTACAGAGCAGGGGAGCTACTTCCTTTTGTTTTGAAACTGTGTAATGCATAGCGAGTTTGGATGGTGAGCACTTTTCATTTGAAATTTGGAAATTTTCGATTTCTAGAAATGGTTTAGACCATTTAAATAGGTGTAAAATTATATTTGGTGCTTTCTTTAATGTTTACTGGTCAATATTCCAAAGTAGTGATGTTTTAGGCTTGGATTGGTTGTAAGGAGAACTGCGCCTATTTTTCATTATTTGCACTATTTTTTGGATGTATCTAGTTAAAAGTTTGCTTTGGTCAATGATTTTGACCAACTAAGGTTGGATATTGAATCCTTCATGATGTATATAGAGATCTAAAGAATCTGTAAATGATTATGTTGGTTGAGATTAGAGAAAAAGACTTTTGTGCATTGTATTTTTGAAGGTTTTGCTACTGAATGAATGAAATAGAAGGTGATTTACATGGATTCCTGAGTCTAAAATTTTTGTGGTTTTGTGATCATTTGATCTTGTAATTTATCTGTGCGCTTACATCCTTTTAATGTGCATCTTCTTGCTTGAAAAACCAAATGTTTGATTCAAAATTCATGTTTAATGATGCTTTGTTTTAGTTTGCCAAGTTATCAATGTTTTCAGCTTAAAGAGAAATTTTAGAATTCGTCGATGGTTTGATGCTCTAATGTGTCATCTTACACCTTTTCTACTTTCACCCCTACAAAAAATTGACCTAAAGCCCACCACCAATGCTGCCTACCTTGCTCATATGGAGAAATCCTCTCTTTTCCATCATCTCACTTAATAAAAATTGATTTTACATGACTCCATGCCCAATGGATTCATCTATTTTCTCATCAGCATAACTTCAAAGAATCAAAATTTGTTGAGCTTATTACCTAGCATAATATCCTATTTGTTGAGTAACCTAACTGAGAGATCACTCTCCATGCTAGAACGACAAGATTTTGGCCTAAAACAGTTTGTGGTTACCATTGGAATTCCTTTTTCAGGCTAGGGAAATCACAGAGTGTTAACACAATGATCATAATATATTGCTTAAAATAGATTGTGAGTAGTCTATTGATGGTACACCATGCATGATTTATGAATACAAAATAAATGGTAATTGGTTAATTTCCATAGTAAAGACAATTACAAATTATTTTTCATTGGAACAGATATAGAAACAAAATGTCTTTGGTTGAAACGGATACCATTTTCATGCTCGACCATTGGAATTTCCTACCCAACACTTGTCTCTTGCCTTCTTTAGTCTGATATGAGTACAAGTTGGAGCTAAATCTTTACTAGAAATGCTTCACTCACAATCCTTTGTATCCTTAGCCTTCCTGTATCTTGGAATGTTTCCTTCATTGGTTTACCGAGGGTTGTCTTGGCTAATTACTTGGTCTAGTAGATGTTGACATTATATCATGTTTCTCGTCTAGGTGTATGTGATAACTACATAATTCCAATGTATGTGCTCAGCTAAAAGTTCAAACTGAGTAATCAGTCACAAACAGAGCAATTAGTTGCAACTAAAATTTTTAGTTCCAAACTATTTCAAAAAATAATCAAGGAATAAAACCGCAATCTCATGTATTCATAGATTAGATATAGTTGTTGAAGCATCATTTATGTTTCACACTTTTTGTCATTGTTGATCTTTCTTTTGGTTGTAAGGAGTATATAAGCTTAAAGTGTTGCATTGCATTGTTGTGTATTTACTTTCGCAGATTTTCTATATTTATGTGCTGCTACTTGTGAACCTTTTGAACATGCAATTACAAATTGAAAAGCTACTCTCTACTGAAGAGATAGTTGTAAATGGATTAGTATGTTAGATGGCTACTAACTCAAATTGGTTTCAAACTTGTCTCAAGCAATAGTAAGTTTAATTTTTTCAATTGTAAATAGATTGGTATGTTAAACGATTATAAACTCACAAATCAGGTTCAAATTATCTCAAGCAATAATAAGATAAAGTTGTTCATTTTTTAAAGGGTGATAGCTCAATAGAAGAGCACTTGTTGTATACAAACAAGGTAAGTGGATCAATTCCACTGTGCCCTAACATTAATTAATCAATGATATTGTAGGTTATTTTTAACTAAATACATTTTATATTGATTTATTTCCGATGGTGAGGTATTTTTCTAGACTCATTGTTTTATATTGTCTATAAAGAGAGAAAAGTGATATTATATTGTTTTTAAATGTATATTTTTTATTGTTTCTAGAGAGACAATAGCTAGGATTAAAGTGATATTCTAGGTTATTTTTAATTAAATACTTTTAATATTTATTTATTGAGCTATTTTTCTAGATTCATTGTTTTATATTGTCTCTAAAGAGACAAAAGTGACAGTATATTGTTTTTAAAAATAATTTTTTATTGTCTCTAGAGAGACAATAGCTACCATTAAAGACATTCTCTCTATAGAGACAACATGTCTTTAATCCAACTATTGTCTCTCAAGAGATAAAAACTAAATTGTTTCTTAAAAAACAATAATGTTTGTGTTATATATTATCTTTAATATTTCTGTTATATATTATTTTTATAGAGACAATTTTTTAAAACAATAATTTAAGACACTTCCTTAAAAACATAATTCGAGACCATACACAAATCTTATTTTTTGTCAACTAAAACAATTTACTTTAAAAATGTGTAATTCAGTAAAATGGACCAATTTTTTTTTCGAAAAATCCGATGTTGGATTCAATTTGTGGGTTAATACGTTAATTCAAAGTTAAGTACGGACATTGGGTTCAGGGATGGGAGAGTAAGTTCAATTTATAGTTTAATTTTTTTATTTTTCATGGATAACAGAAAAACAAGTGCATAATTAGTTTATCGGCATGTATTTGTTTGCTAACCATAGTGCCCCTGAGCACCAAATCGATGGCGGTGGAATAGTGTGTAGGGAATGGTAACTCATTGTGAACCAGGAAACTTTTCTTTTTTTCAATTTCGGTATTTCCTGGCAGTATTTGGAAAACTGAGAAAATCGTTAAGCAAAAAATTTTAGCCTCAACCGTGAATTTTGGAAGAAGAAATAATGTTACAACCGCGAATTTTGGAAGTATTTGAGTCCCGAATATAATTTCTTAAATATTTGAGCCTCGACTGTAACGGTATAGAGAATAATAGATTCTTTAAATATATTTATATAAAAAAGGAGTCCAAGTAAATAGTTTAAATATTTTATTTTTGAATATATATTTTTTATCAAACAAATTTAAATAAAATAACACAGATTTTGAAAAAAAGAGCCCATGTGATTTAGGGAAGAAATAAAGAAAATAAACAAAAAGGCATCGTTGTACTTTGGAAAAATAAGCTTATATAATATCCAAATGTTTAAGAATATATATTTTTTTCATTTGAATTTTGTAGTATTATATTAGAATTAGTAAAGTAAATAATTATATATAAAAAAATAGTTATAAAAAATTAAAAATTACAAATTAATAATATATAAAACATTTAAATATATTGACTCATACAAATTTAACAAGTAAATATCATATTAAAATTTTAAATAATAATATACTTATGAGGAAGTAAAAAAACCAAGTAAAAGAAACCGCCCCCTAAAACCATTCTGACCCAACTAACACGAATCGTCCAGAGTTTGTTACTCAATGTAATATAAAAGACTCACCAGATAACGATTTCAGAGGGTGCTCACTTCCACTCGAATTCAAAACCAACCTAAGGAATGTCATGCAGTGGTGAGGACGAGGTCGTTACTTGCCTCCTTCGGGGTGAAGTAATGCTGGATGTAGGCCCATGGGGGTTGAATAGTGAAACAACGAATTTCAATAAATAAAGAATCTTATGGAATACAAAACATCTAGACAACTTATCTATTCGGATGAGATACCACAGCCAACCTTATCCACATCATTTTCCAGTGTTTTTGATGCAGTTGTTTATAATGAGATTTTTTGGAAGTCTTTTTGTGGGTTTTTCTGCTCAAAATCTGGCACCAATTTACTGGAATCGTAAGTTTGATAGCTAGTTTATGCACAATCAAAGAGTCCAAGGGATTTTTCAGGGTGCTGAATCCAAATATGCAGTGAAAAAACTAATTTAATTGCAAGAAATCAAGATTTAACCTTCTGTCACCTAAATCTCCAAAAAGTCCCATTATAAACAATTCCGTTCTTGATTACCTTAATGAACAATGAATTTGTGTAGTCTAGTCTGGACCCCTTCCAAACAAACGATATCTTGGACTGTTCCTTATGGCTTTTCAAATTCTCCTCCCGTGAAAACCAGCAGAGTAAAATGTGCTTGCCGGGGACCTGTTTTGAATGATTACACTCTTATTTTATCTCGATTGTTGATTTGTTTAATATTTCGCAATTAGATGGACATGAGCGGGTCTCATGTTACTGAATTTTGTGAATCAGCAATCAAGATAAAATTGCTTATACTTATATAGCATTTTGAAGTTCGAAGAGTGATATATATAAGCAATTTTGATTGCAGATTTCCAGAATATTTGGGAATTAGACTGATGTCAGCATTGTCAAAAAAATTGACAGCGGCCATGTCAGTTCAATTCCGGGGACCCGAGGACTCTATAATGGACTTAAAGATGCCCTGCAAGTAACAGGGCAAACTAAGTTTCTCTTAGCTGGATATGTACAGGAAGCACTAACAAGTTACGAATACTGGATCTATCAACTCCATATAGCGAATATTTTGCCCATTTTTTAATGGCTTTTTATGTCATGGCCCACTTATGTACATTGGATCCATCCATCTTTTGATGGCTTTATATGATTTTGTAAAACTGGAGGTGAGGATTACACATATCTTTTTGTCTCAGTGAATGTACAATGAAATGAAACGAAAACCTTTTTCCGATTGAAAAAAGAAAAAATCAAAAAACAAATCAGAGGAGGGCCGACAGATCCTACTTCGTGTGACCTGTCTGTGCCGAATCCTCCCGGGATATTATTCTCATCCACAATCTCTGAATTTCGTCATCTTGAAAATCCGGTTTTCTTGTTGCTTATAAGATTAGATTGTATAAAGGTTTCCATCATTTGGGTTGTATCAATCCGTAACCCCCCTGCCAATAGTCTGTTTACGCGAAAAATCTGGAGGGCTGACATATCATCTCAACATTTGGAGATTACTGTTGTAAATGGAACGTGTTCCCCGTTAACCCACTAAGTTGCATTTTCGAATGCGATTTAGAATCGTTGTATCGACAAACTATTCAAGGATATACATCGCCCGCAGTGTTCAAATTTGAACACATTACAGCCCGTCCGAAGCTCTCACGTTAGAGAAGTGCTCAGCAAAATTTACGAGTCAAAAGGAATTTAAATTTAGATTTTTAAGAGTTTTAAATAAAATAAAATAGTATTATAAAATGCTCAATAAAGGGTTGCCTATCGGTAAGACATTTCAAAAATTAAAATTCCAGTTTTCTGAGTGGTGTAACATTCTGAAGTTTGCAAGAGGTTCTGACAACATTCAAGGAAGTGCAATGGAACATTATGGACGTTGTTCATTCATGTTCATCCATTCCCAGGCCATCAGTCATAATGGCAGCACTGATAGAATGAGCAGTGATGATATGAGGTTTATGTTCTCATTTGTTTTGTTTCTTTTCGCATTCACTAATAGCATAGGAGAAGTAGCTATTTATTGGTATCATTAAACCTGCATATTTTGAAGGTATGAGAGATTTAAAAAAAACAAATGACAAAAGATAGAATTAATGATGACTGAGGTAGATTATTCCGAGCGTGTGAATCTTGTGTGCATTGATCTTTCCAATCCCAACCTTATGGCGAGTGCAGCACAAGTTCGCAAGGTTCTTTAACGTTCAGTTATAATTTTCAACTTTCATTTCCCTTGCCTTTCATTTAGTTATTATGTATGGAATGATTGATTGATATTTATATAATAATGTGTAGCACAAGTTCGCAAGGTATTTTAACTCAGTTTTAATTTTCAACTTTCATTTCCTCGGCTTTTCATTCAGTTCATTGATTTACGCGGCACTAATTAAAATTATTATGTATGGAATGGTTGATTGATTTTTATATAGTCATATTTTCAACTTTCATTTCCTCGGCTTTTCATTCAGTTCATTGATTTACGCGGCACTAATTAAAATTATTATGTATGGAATGGTTGATTGATTTTTATATAGTCATATGTAGACTAAGTATCTTTTTTATATCGTCCCTCATGTCATCCATGAAGATTTTTTGGACTAAGTCTTTGAGCAAAGTCAACAACTTTTTTCCCTTCTTGAGGAGGAAACAATGAAATTGTTGCAGAATGAGAACTGTCAAGGTTATACTCCGTATCAAGCATTATCTCTTAATCTTTCCATTCAACTCGAAGGTTTGATGTGGATTTATATCTCCTTATATTTACCTCTGTTTGTAATTACATCTTGCTCTGCTGAACTAAAAATCATCCATTGAAGTATTTCACTTCATATTTTTTCATATATTTGTTTTTTCAAGGGATTGGAAGGGGAGCTATGAAGCTTCTGAAGCATCCATAAATGCAAGCATTTTCACGGTCCCAATCAATGGCCTTCAACAAGTATGCACTTCAACATTTGAAACTTTATTTTTCATAGTTGTCCGACGCTTAAAAATATATTAAAGTTTACATCATAACCACATAGTACATTTTGTGTGGTATCACCATTTTCTTTAATTTGTAAAATTTTATTCTTTCTTCTCAACTAACCATTAACACAATATTGTTCAATTATGAGATTATCTCATTAGACTTACTGATTCACAATTTTTTTTTAATCTTGTAAATAACTACTACCATCTACTACATCTTCGTCACGCCGAATATATTCGAATACTGATCATGCCAAATATATTTGAGTACTAATCATCCTACCACTATGAAAACATCTTCCATCCTACCTTTATGAGGACATGTTCATGACATTACTTTGATGTTCCACATAGATATCTTGACATAGTATAATAAGGCCGATAGGGTTCCTTACATTTTCCATGAAGAAATCATTACTTTGAAAGTGTGATGTTCGACATGGAAATCTTGAGATAGCATAATAAGCCCAATAGGGTTCTTTATTTAGGGTTTCTTTTTAACTAAAATGGGTATATAGACAATGTAATATCTTTATTAATTTGAATTCTTATTTTATAGTAATAAATGAATACATTCTCATTTTATAGTAATAAATGAAATAAATTAGTTAAAGATGTAATTTTATCGTGTTTAAAAATAGATTAAAGTGATAATATTGACATTTTTACATTATAACCATATTTTCTATTGTATCCTCATTTTCATTCCTAATTTGCAACATTTTCTTTCTTTCTTGTCAACCAACCATTAAGACAAGATTGTTCAATTTTGACAACCATTGAGACAAGATTGTTAAATTATGAAATTACCCCATTAGATGGTGGTAACTACACTTAGCGATTCAAACGTTTTTTTGTATTCTCGTAAATAACTACTACCATCTCTTTTATATTCTTAGATGATTCGTGACTAAAAATCATAATGCTTACAAAACCCTAGCATTTCTTCCATTTGAATTCACTGTAATCAAGCTTACTATTAAGACTAGCATTTGTAAAATCAAACTTCATTTAAACCTTGTATTTCTTATTTTATCTTAAAAAGCATTTTCCTTTACTAACTCTCTAGTCTTTGAAAACATAGAAATTAATGCTATAAAAAGAAATTTGAGAAATAACAAGTGTGCTTCCCATAAAATTATGGAGAGTTTTGAACGAGGGAGAAGTGTTAAAATGAAACTCCAGCACACTATTAATAACCACACAACATAATATTGATGTGCCTACATGGCCACAACTTAATTTTCTTTTTCCGGTTGGTCTTCCCAAAAGATATAGAATTCCAATAGCTATCAATACAACTACTATTGTGTCTCCCGCTTCATTTTCTCCATTCAACATCTAGGAAATAAGTTGTGTGTGGTTGTCCATGTAGCTATGAAAGGTTTTTAAGTTGATGGTGAAATCATAGAAAAATTAAATGACATTGTTAATGAAAAGAAACTATATTATTAGAAAAAGACATCAACAAAAAAACAACATTATTAAAAAAAGATATCAACAAAATGTGAATTCATTGTAAGGAACAAATTTGAAAACCATTATTAAACAACAAGAAAAGCAGCCAACCAAGCCATACAACAACAACAAGAATACAAATGTGTATTACATATTACAATATTTCCCTATTAGATGTGGAAAACGTTCCTTTTAATTACATAAGTTTTTGAATCTATAAAGCTTGAAGTTTTTAATGGAGATAAATGTCTATTGATAGTGTTCTTTGATTGAGCAATGTTAAGAGAAAAGTTCAATTTCCTTGGTTGTTGAAGGTATATATTTATTTCTTTAGTTTGCTTTAATTTTTTTCACGGTGAACAAAATAGATAGTATAAATTAGAAACAAACAAAACTAATTATTTTTTTCCGTTGTGCAAATAGATTTATATTTTCAATGATGTAAATTCAAATATTTTTGAAGATTATCTAATGAATAGAAGAAATATATGGTTAACTTTTTTCAATAGAATTTGAGAAAAATGTTTGCCTATTTACTAAATTCTATTAAGATTTTATAGTGTTTTAATGTAACCATTTTTAAAATTTTAAAGATTCATGACACTATTTTGTTTTGGCATTTTTTTTTTAAAGAGTTTATTTAATACACACTTGTTAATAGAAGTATATTTTTTATTTATAACTTTTCATCCTTAAAGTGTTAGATAAATATATGTCCTTTCAAATAAAATTAAGACCAGCCCTTCAAATTTGATCACTGTTTGTCAATCATCCTACTATACCGATAACCCGTAAAAGGCATCTATCATCTATGAATAGTAAAACCATTACTTTTCAATATGAAAATGGAAGTCATCATTAGCCTTTTATTTCAAATAAGAATCATATTAAACATCAGTTCGTATATATATTTCATTCCACCAATTCTGGTAGAGTTTGGAAAAACAAACAAAATGCACAGAATACCATTGAAATTGGTTATAAACTCTTCCAGTATTCATGCCATTTTTAAATCACAAAAATTATTTTTATCAAATGGCCATGGAGACGAGTTTGACATGGATTTATTTATCCTTCAGGGCATAAATACCTTTACGTATTAGTTTAAAAATATATTGAAAATAATTCTCAATATTATTAGCCCCTTAGGCACGGGCTATAGTAATTGAAATGGTCGGGTTAACAATAGTCCCTACTTAAAGTATCTAAGTATTTCATCGTCTTATTTAAGTTTTCGGGCAGTCTTTTTTCTTAGGACCAATAAAATTTCGGGACATCTTATTTGGCCTATTCCCGAGGCGGGGAGGCCATAAACATGTATATTATCTCATATGTATTATTCATGTTCCGCAATAAAAAAAATAATGCTAGTATTAGTTCATGGTATTAAATTTTATTTAGTTATTTAAATTATAAAGAAAAATAAGCCTGTATTATCTATAGTTCAGCAGCGATATAGTTCAGCAGCGATATGAATCAGAGCTATTAGTTGTTCATTGCTTCAATCTTTCATCGAGACTAGCAAGATTACCAAGTAACTCCTTTCCTTTCATGACATCTGGCTCTTGGTGACTAGTGGCAGTTGCTCACCAGTGACATCTAGCTTTGGGACTAATGACATCTGCCTTTGCGCATATTTCGGGAGAGCTCTTAAGAAAGATTGGCACTTGTTCTATACTCTTCCATGAACCTCTTCTATGCATGTTCTCTTGTCTAACATAGAAGGCTATTGAAAAGGCTACTGAGTTCACTATTGTTTATCATATCAGACCTACATGACAACACCTACATCATAGGGCTACTTGCATAGGGCTACTTGAAAGTCAAACCTACAGGATAACATGTTTCCTGCATACATGAAAACTGAAACTCAAACTCAAACTCAGTAACGGACTACCTCCTTCATTAATACCTCTCCAACATTTACTTGTTATATGTTGTTAGCATGTGAGAAACCTCTTCTCGTGCATGTGATCTATTTCTTCCCGTATATGTGTAGTTGTCATTAGTCTTTCCTGTATATACTCGATTGTTGTAGACCTGCAAAAGATTATGGCCAACATCTAGTAATGGATTTGCCATTGTTGAGCTCGAATAAATTGATGAGTCAAATGTATATGATTATGAACTATTAATTACACTGGTTTGAATCTCTCATTGTCTAGTAACCAGTGAAATTGCTTCCTATTAATTCTATAGGATTCGATGTTTTGAATAGCGTTTATTATGGTTAAAATGTCACTGTTTACAAGCTAATAGTATAAGATGAAAGAGTAATGGTAGTGAGACTGATAAGAAATGTTGTTGTTTACAACCTAATAGGATAAGATGAAAGAGTAATGGTAGTCAGACTGATAAGCTAACTTATCACCTTTATAAAAATTTTTGTAAATCTTTGTTCAATACTGCAATCATATTGATATTTACATATTGATCATATTGATATTTAAGATTTTAAGATATTGATATTCGATGGTGTGACTATTAGATATATTCATGCATATAACTCTATGGATATATCTAGGAAATACTCTATATAAAATATCTTGAATATTATCTTGAGTACAAAAATCCTGAGATATCCTGAGGCATTTAAGCTTGAATTTCTATGAAATCATTGCTTTTAAAAACTTTGAGCATCTCAAAGTTTTTAAAAAGAAAAATATTAAATCCTTATTAATTTAGCAGCCTGAAAAAATAAAAAATAAATATTGAATCATATATTTCTAAACACTTAGAAAACAAGTATTGAATCTATATTTCTATAGATTCAATACCTAAAAAGGAAAATATATTTATATAGGTTTATTATCGTGAAAAAATACTTAAATTAAACCATTAATTTCATTTCATTTTTAAGATGTTTAACAACATTCAAAGTTGTTTCAAGTCAAAAAAAATGTGCATTCGAATCCCCAAAACCATTCAAGCTGTACCTTCCAGGTGTAATTCTGCAAATTGGATGCATTGAGTTTCAGTGATGCCCGTGCAAAGCTTGACATAGGTCCAGCCAGAATGCCTAGGGAGCTGAGAAAATGATGGCTTTCCTCTGTTGTCCAAATTTTGTTCAAGAACTTGTCCATGTTCATGCTGCTAAATAGCTTGTTGGTGTCCCCGAGTTGGTTCTAGACCTCCTTAAATGTTAAAATGTATAAAAATTTCTGACGAATAAGTGTTGAGTGTCCACCCGCCATTAGAGGACATCATTGTGCAGGAACCCATTCCCTGAGAGCTTAGATTTTTCCCAAACTTTAGTTCAACATTGATTGCTTTCAATTTTGTCACTGGAACCTACAGGCCTAATTCATGAAACCTCTCTGAGCTCAAACTAAGGCTTGTATTTTGTTTTGAAATTCTTCCTCTGCTGGATATCGAACCTGAGGCAAGATAAAATTAGCTCAATCAAATAATATATTCTAATGATCAATAATGAGGAAATTACAAGATATTTATACAATCAATAGTCTCAAGATAGGAATGCTATCTTAGACGTACAGTAGTGTGGTTGAGAGATTCTCTCAACCACACACTAAACTAGAGAAAACTAAATCCCTATAATGTAGGAACAAACTCCTCAAATGGAAAATTGTAACCATAGACAAGTAGGAATTAATAATTTCCAAATCCCCCCCTTAATGACTACTTGTCATGATAGTCAAATCCACCATCATCACACGAATTGCATGTACAAAACCTCCAAAAACACAATCTTCCGCCCTCGGACAGATCCACAATCTGCAAATTTGGCATTTCCAATACAGCTAAATTGATCCGATCTGCCTCTCCTGCAGATCCACTTGAAGGTGAATTGGCGCGATCCTGAATGATAAACCCGCGCCATTGGCGCGATTAATGGCCTAACAGACGCGCCAGTTGGCCATCCTGGTGCCGCTGTCAGCGCGAAAAATGCCAATCCCCTTCTACTCAGAGAAAATCATCTGAGTCCGAGCCAGGTGTTACTACAGCCCACCTGCTCCTACGAGCATAAAGCTCCTGTGTACACTCGCC
>APFE030516319.1:15150-39016 GCA_000404065.3 Pinus taeda | reverse complement strand
TCTGCTACCACCGAGCGATCAAGGATCTCACTTCGCCACCACCGGGCAGATCCGATCTGCTACCACCGAGCGATCAAGAATCTCACTTCGCCACCACCGGGCAGATCCGATCCGCTACCACCGAGCTGATCAAGGATCTCAATTCGCCACCATCAGGCAAATCCTGTAGCCTCTAAGGCTCTATAGATGGTTTCAGGCTGACCACAAACCATTACAAAGTGGTTTTGAGATCACCACGAACTTTCAAATGCCTTAGCAAGGCTTACATTCAACATTTGAAGTTTCTAGTACATACAATGACTATTACAATAATATGTTAGGGAGTATATCCCACAAACCACACTAAAAAATCTATTTTGTTGTCCACCATCAACATTGTTGCTGCTTCATTACCCAAGTTCACATCTTGGGCATCTTTGTCAAATATCTTTTTGGAACTTCATGCTAACCTGTTATTCGTTAGAGTTGCAAATTCTAACAAAATAACTTTGCCTGCATTGAGTTAGCTAGGCTCAATAAGGCCAATAATATTTAAACATGCTTCCAAGAATACAACATAAACTCTTCAAATTTAATTTCTCTACCTATGCCCAAAAATGATTATTTCCCAAACATAGCAACAACAGAAGGCTATCCAATCAGCTAAAATCAGCATCAAGCAAACAACAAAAGACTATCCAATTTTCCCATCAGCAACAACAGCATCACTAACAAACAGGAATATATGAACCAAATCACCATGAATGCAACCACAACTACATTCGGTTTCCCCGGCTCCATGATGAGCGCCACCACAATTCCGCTGCGCCTGGGATTCTTTGGCAAGACCAATAGCAAAAATGGGCAGGGATTAAAAAAGACTGGTTCCCCGATTTTCTTCGGCAAACACTTGTCTGGAATACCACAACCAGATTCCACTGACGATTTCAGGTGCCCGATAAGCCTGGAGCTTATGAGCGACCCAATGATTCTGTGCACGGGGCAGACATACGACAAGTCGTCCATCCAGCGCTGGATGGTTCGAATCCGGTAAGCGCATATGTCCAAACTTGGCGGCCAAAACAGGCCAGAGCTGCTTCCAGGTGAAAGCATCCCCATTAACAGTGTTGAACGCCTGATTCCGAGTTGTAACATTAGTGGCAACCCACACTTGCTGCTCGGCAACAAGCTTCATATCGGAGGCATCCATGTACGCCTCTTCCCAGCAGGCCCGGCTTCCCGGGAACACGAACGGCAACGCAGGAAACTTGCAGAGCGTGGCATAGACCGCCAGGTTCTCGATCACATTGATGAAAGATCGAGCGGATTAGCCGAAGATCATGCCTGGTAAGTAATAGAGGAAGGAAATTTTGACATCGTCTCCTGGAGATCTCTCCAGCGCTGGAACGACTCCGATTTCTTGAGTTGAAACCGTTGTATCTATGACTATATCCGGGCGGTTGTTTGATTCTGTCGGTTAGGCAATTGCAGAGCCTCCTGACTTCATCTTGCGGAGATTCAAAGTATCTCTACACATTGGGCAGGAAGCATTCGACACGAGCCATCTATCGATGCATTGCAAATGAAAACCGTGATTGCACTTGGACAAAACTCTCACCTTTTCTCCTTCCACAAATTCGTCCAAACAGATTGGACAATCCGTGGCCACGACAGGCGGGTTGGAGGTTGCGGTGTAAACAATGATCGGCAGTCCTTTTCTGGCCTTCCTCAATCTAGTGTTGATCACTTCATGGGATGAGTCCAGCACCATCCGTCTTCTAAAGCGCACGACGCAACTAACCAACGAGCTGAGGCCTAGTCCGCAGACGAGAGCACAAACCAGAGCAGCAAGAATGAATAATAGATCGGAGCCAAGAGTGGCCTTGTCCATGTGCCGAGCTGTTGTAGGAGAAGAAGATAAAATGCATCTTGAACCAAAAGATTCCACTGTTCAAACTGATATCCAATTGTTGTCAACACATTATCCCGATGGCGAATGCCAGCATCTATTGTGCTTTGCAGCTCTGCGAGCCTTCCAGAAACCTCTCCTGTCATTTGCCTTTGTTTACTGATTTCTTCAGGGAAAGGATAGCGATTTGCCCCAAAGGCTTCACAAATCTTCATTACTTTAGTCCTTGCTCGCTCTCCAGAATAAAATATAACAAAAACAATTTTTTCAACCTTTTCACCTGAGATAGGATCAGTGACAGGTTGCTCAACTGCAGACTGCTTTAAGAACATGTTACCCCTTGTAGCACGAAAAAGAATCCTTTCAAATGGTATTGCCTTTACTTTGGGAAGAAGACCACTAATAAACCCCAGCCTTGCTTGCTTTGAAGGTTCTGTCAACATTTCCTGCTCTAATAACAATGGGCTATCCATAGATCCTTCCCCAACATACGAGGTTTCTTCTATTTCTCTCTGATGAGCAGACTCATCACTTCGAGCTACAAGCTTAAATTCCTGAAGCTCGCTGTGAGAACGCTGCAACTTTTCATTATTTGCATTAATCTCTACACGTTCTGCTTCAAGTTCACCATAGAGCACAATGCCCGAGATCTTGCCAGTGTTGTTTTCCTGCCGTCTCTGAATCGGCGAGACATTGAGATCAGCGGTTCGAATCTCCGGGCCGAGTCTAGGGTCTAGACGTTCCTCATTGCCTAGCATGTAATCATCCGGCAAAAACTCGTCCATAGGGAAGCTCGACTGAAAAAAAAAATAAAGTGCAGAGAATCAGGCGGGCGTCTTTACTTGCGACCTGCAGCAAGGAAGGAAAATGGAAAGCAGAAGGCCGGAGTTCGATTCTCAGGGAATTGCAGACTTGCTATCGGAGCACAGAAATCCGACTGACATTTTCTATGCTTGTAACTCAACAAAATTCGGCACAATTCAACCATGGTGCACTTGCAGAATTGAACGCGAGACCGATCGGAAACAATCTTGGACGGGGCTGAAAAATTCTCTACGCGCAGATCATTCTCGCATCTGACGGTCTCTCCCAGTTGGAAGCCTTCATTACTCTCTCCTCTCCACGCTACGCCATCTATCTTGTTCACAGTGAGGCAGCGATCTCTGTTATCTCCATCGAACCACCATGATGGACAAACAAACAAAAGTAATTTATTTCTCTCAGCCCAACCCACGAGGGGCTAGGCCCTCAGGATCTGATACCAAGATAAAATTAGCTCAATCAAATAATATATTCTATTAATTAATGAATGAGGAGATTACAAGATATTTATACAATTAAAAGTCTCAAGATAGGAATGCTATCTTAGACGTACAGTAGTGTGGTTGAGAGATTCACTCAACCACACACTAATCTAGGAGAAACTAAATCCCTATAATGTAGGAACAAACTCCTCAATTAGGAAATTACAACCATAGACAAGTAGAAATTAATTATTTCCAACTCACCCAAGCTTGAATCGTCAAATACACCTAAATTTGCACTTAATTCATTGCAGTGAAGCTCCCAAAAAGTATTGTAGTAAAGCTCCCGAAAAACTTCAAAGTACCGATTGAAGCTCCTTACGGTTTTGGAGCGTTTCCTATCAGCGCCCAAGCTCCCAGGAGTGAGGGAGATTAGGGTACGTGCTCTGCAATTCCTAGGAGCGGTAACCATGTAACTATGAGTATTTCTGTACTGTGTGGGTTTGCAAGTTCAGGGATTTTCCAAGGGAGAAGCATGATATTGGGTCAGAAAAATGCATTTTTCAGATTGTCCTCGTAGGAGATGGACTAATGATTCCAAAATTTCTATTTAGATGAGTTTTGTGGATTAATCTAAACTTCATCCAACCTTATCCAAATATTCCTTTTAACAGTTTATCGTTAAATTAAGTGTCAAATTTTTCTTACCTGGATGGCCCTGAGTTCTTGATCTCCCGTTATAACTCGGAGAGTTCATGTCTGAATTGGCAATATTTGCAAGATGTGGGTGGTAACATGGTTATCTACCACAATATATGTGGAGTAGAAACGTCTTCATCTACCACCCATTTAAAGGGCTTTACCGCAACAGTATTCGAGAAGTAATTAGGCCAACTTGTTTATATGTAGTTACTTTTCTTTTTACCATTTAATTTAATAATTACCATGTTAATGGTAGGGATATCACTTGGAACGAGAGTGATATCTATGTTACACAGAAATAAGAATCAGATCTGTGAGACAAGTTACTTTTCTTTTTACCATTTAATTCAATAATTACCATGGTCAATGCGAGGGATATAGCTTGGACGAGAGTGATATCTATGTTACACAGAAATAAGAATGAAATGTAGTCTTTAGGTCAATGAGGCAAATGATTTTTAAGATAAAATGAAGACAAAAAATATCTCTTTAAGCTAACAGAATTATGTAGACATTTTGGGCAATATTTTGTCTGTTTTTATTCTGACACTCGACACAGCACTATGTAGACATATTGTGGGAAATAGTTGCTCTGGTTTTGCCTCAAAACACTTTATTTTTTTTATAGTACTCAAAGGCACACTATGTAGACATATTTTGAGAATTTCAGATAAGAATGTATCTCTCTGCTTTTGGTGGTAAATTTGAAATTTAGCTGGAAAATAATGAATTACAGCCATCAGTTAAATATTCATTTTACTTTCATATTAGATAATTATGGATTTGTAGCAGGAACTTACGTAGACTTTGAGTAACGTCATAATGGAGGCTATGTAGACATTTAAATGTGCATTTTGAAAACCTATTAGGAGCGGTTGTTTTAAGGGCTGTTGCAAAATTAAAAGAATAACATTTTTTTTATTGGTTAGTTACAATAGGATTACCATGACTATCTTTCAGTTTTTTCCTCCTTAATTTCAAATTGTGGACAAACATTTCCATACACTTAACATCTACTCTCTAGCCAAGATAACAGAAAAAGTGAAAAGAACAATGTTTACTTGTTTAGTGTTGTAAATTTCAAAATGTTGAAAATGTATTGGAAAACTAAATTTATTGGTTAAGTTTCTTCATTTTTTAAGTTATTTGAGAAAGGACTAGTACATATGCTGGTGGGGCCAGTATGTCTTGCCTTCCCTCTCCATAAGGGAATTTATGAAAGGTTAAATGATGACATTTGAATTTATGAAAGGTTAAATGATGACATTTTTGTTTAGTGCCGTAGATACTTAAAGGCAAGGGAAGAAGATTTTCCAGCCTCTTCAAAAGCTTAAAGATGGGCTATTAGGAGATGTGTTAAAGTCCCTAGAGGTATAGTCAAACTTTTTCCATTGTTTAAAAGACATACAACATTATTATATTATTTGAACAGTAGATTTCAATATCAATGTAGTTGTACTTGTCACAAAATGAATTTGTAGTTATTTTTATTATATTATTTGAACAGTAGATTTCAATATCAATGTAGTTGTATTTGTCACAAAATGAATTTGTAGTTATTTGTTGCTCATGTCAATATGACATATGTTATAGGAAGTCATTGTTCTTCCACCATGGGTTTTTCCATTTCTTAAAAGACATACAATATTATTACATTCCTTGAACAGTGGATTTCAATATCAATGTAGTTGTACTTGTCACAAAATGTATTTGGAATTATTTGTTGCTCATGTCAATATGACATATGCTATAGGAGACCATTGTTCTTCCACCATGGGTTGCTTTTGCAGTAGGACTGAGGTCAGATGTGTGGGATTATGTTTGTGTCATTGTTGATGATCTTACTGTTGAACAATTTTCTATACCTAAATATTTGGAATTCTAGGAACACATTGTGGATGAAGGTAGTACCTTAAATGAAAATGATGTAAAGGTGGGTGTTGTAAATCATATATTGCATCTCATAACTAGATTATTTCTATGAATTTTAAAATTATTTATTGAAGATTGAAGATCCACTCTGCTCTCTATTTATGTATCTTTTTTTTTCTTAATTTCCTTGATTTCTTTTCTACACTGCTAAATAAAGAAAATAATAAACCTTGTCAGTAGATACTTGCAACTGCACTAATTTCCACTTTGGGTGCATGTATATAAAGGTTATAAATTACAATTCCAACTATATGTCACTATCTTATATATTTTCGACACACTGTCATAAGTGCACAAATCCAGACTCCTCTTTTTGCTTGGATAATAAAATCACATGGTTTTGTATTTTGTAGTGCGAAAGATAACTACATATTGGAGCTGGAACTTGAGCACTTCAATGCATCCTTTCCTAACCCAACATGTCCATCTTCCATTGCTAGTGGAGTTCAATGTCTCAATTGGCATTTTTCCTCAAGATTATTCCATGATAGAGAATGCATACATCCTTGTTCGATTTCCTTTGAGCACACAACTATAGAGGGCAGGTCATTTTCTTTCATGGTTTATACATTGTATCATTGTGGTTGATATTTTAATTCCAATGTATTCTATACAAAACGCATCCAAAACAAAGACCCAAGAAGGTTGGTCTAACTGTTCTTGAGATATAGAATAAGAATTGATTAAAAATTAACGAGGTTGCCTCATCTTTTGTTTAGACTTTTATCTGTTATTTATAAAAGCTATATATTTAGTTTCTCCAATTTCAGGGTAAATTGAATTAAACAGAAGAAAGGTAATTGCTAAGATGGTTCCCCTCCTACGTTACATTGCTGATTTTTTTTTAAATTTTCATTTGTACTTATACTTGAATTTTTGCCGACAATAGGCAATTTAGCATCATAGTAAATACATGAATATCTTGTTAAATGTGAGTTCTTCAAGGTGGGATAAAATTCAAAGAATCATCCCTGCAGCTTAAGCTCATAGCATAGTAACTTACGAGATGTGAAATTATGTTAGAATATTATTTGTTTTGATTTCGTTAGAAAATGATTTTCCCTTGGTTTTGGGCTCTTTTCAGTATTTCATTTGTAGTATGTTGAGAATTGGACAAGTATAATATGTACCATTTTAAACTTTCAGAAGCGGATGCTAAATGAGAAAATATAGAATTTTCCCAAGCTATGCTCCACCCGAGAAAGGTAAAGGAACATCTTAAAAAGTTTCCCAATAATACACCATATACAGAGTTTTAATACAAGCAATTTTCATGACTTGCTCCATGAAAAATATGTTATTTTTCTATTCATGATATTACAGAAAGAAAATCATTGATATTTTAAGGATTTTGGATTACTTACATGCACTTCCTTATATAAGTGTGAATACATCTTTCCACATTTTTCTAGATGTCTACTTGATTGATACCTTGCTATAGC
Source organism: Pinus taeda (assembly GCA_000404065.3). Classification (NCBI taxonomy): domain Eukaryota; kingdom Viridiplantae; phylum Streptophyta; class Pinopsida; order Pinales; family Pinaceae; genus Pinus; species Pinus taeda. Next base: position 31,808 of record APFE030516319.1, on the reverse strand, counting down.
GGTGTGTACTTCAAGTTGAATGAATATATTCGAAAGAATTTTCAAATATTATAGGGGAGAAATACAAATGCCAATGCCTTTGTTTGGTTTTGCTCGACACTAATGTGTTTGGTATTTACTTGACTGATATTTACTTAACTATGGTCTGGACAGATTACAAGAAGGGATTGGAAAAAGGATGGGGAGACAATGTGGAATGTTTTGCATGCAACTCATTTGCTCTTGGAGACTCTCCAAGCCCCTAATCTATTGAATCTAGGAATATTTGCATATCGTATTTAATGCAGTGATTCTTTCACCTAATGGCACATAAATTTTTTGTAATTGCAATATATATTCCATGGGATCATTTCTCCATTATTTTGATGATAATTTGAAAGTGTTCTTCGATTTTTATTTTTATCTTAACAATAACAATGAAATTGATTATAATTAGCATTATATCCATTTAAAAAGAAGTTGAAGCTTTGAGATAAAAATAATAAGAAACAATATTAATTGAAATCTTGTTTTGTGGTTTTATGCTAAAGACTATCATGATTATAAAAGAAAAGTTTACTTTCATGCTCTTATTTGAGCACAAGTATTGTTAATACTTGATAAAGTTCGTGCATTAGAGAATCAAATGTTGTTGACAACAAAACATCAAGGATTGGACATGAGACCTGAAATTATTGTGTTTAAGTATAGATTTCCTACACCCATGATGACTAGTGTATGGTTGATGAGGTGAAATGCACTACCAATGGTTAAGGGGGTCTCCTTAGTATGAAGTCCTAATTAGAACTCACAATGTTTGGAATAGGAGTTCCACCCAGAATGTTGGCCCGATCGCCTGATCCTATTTGGTGAAAATAAGATTTTGGACGAAGTGAGCAAGGGAAAGCGAAATCCAAATAAGAATCCCTGCAAGATACAAGTTAGAATAACTTGTGGAAATACCTTAAGTGAGAGACACAAAGGAGATTACAGCGAATTGGTAAATAGTCATGAATCTCAAAGGAATAATTTTATCAAACTTTAATTAAAATGAATGAATATTGAAGTGTACTAGATACCAATTGTAAAATAGTTTGACACTAATAACCATCGTGAAAAAATGTATAATGAAGCAAACAATTCTAGGGAAGATATAAGTTTTTAATTGAAAAAATAGTTCATCAATTTTAACCATATGAACAACAATCACATACCGTTAAAAAAAACAAATAATATTTTTATAAGTGTTCAATAACACGTGAAAGGAATGCTTATCTCAGCCCAAAAGAGCTTTTCAACATTGACACTGAAATATCCCATGTACAATTACACAATATATCCACGAGACACAATAATGGGAATGCAAATCTACCACTCGATCTTCAAAGAAATCTATAAGTTTTCCCCTTTCAAAGTTCAAAGTGCTACAAGGAGCCCAAAACTAAAAGTCCCTTCTAACTAGTGACGAGGGTATATTTATACGAAGTGAGACGACTCTTCATATTCTGTGACTCTTCACCTTCCATGACTCTTCATTTATCCTCATGTTTAATTTCTATTTTACTTTATTTTCTAATTCTATTTTCTTTTACATAATTACATGAAATTCAAAATAATAAAATTAAACATCTTTTATGGCACTAATTCCAAAATAGTCAAGGAAAGGGTCTGAAATTGTATTTCCTATGTTAGGTAAGCCACCCATGCCTTGTAATCAACAACTAGAGACAAGACTTTCCCTAACACCAGTCTCTCATTGGTGATTTCACATTCAAAAGTACGGGGCAATATCCTCTTTATATTTGATTGTACTAAGTGGAAACAGAGCAGAGAGCATCACATGTACTGTTGCTGGTTCTAACAAGTGTTGTTCTAGTGTCGCTTGAGTAGGCTTCATGTCCCTATGAGTGATGCCAATTTGTGTGCTTCTATCATTTCTTCTATTTCCTTTCGTAACTTATGTTCTAAGCTTATTTCTCCGTGTGCTCCAATGGGAATTATCTTGTAGGATTTGATCAAAATTTCTAACATGCTATGAAGTTGCTAATAAATATTTAGAGTTTTGATTACACCCTTTCCAGGCTTCTCTTGGACTTAAATGTTAATCTAATTTCCATTGTATCCCTCTCTTTTCCTATCTCATTTCTCCTTGGTAAGTTTTCTAGTGTAGTCGGATGTTTTGTGTTCCATCCATACATTATGTCTATAACTATTGAGGCTTCTTTCAAGAACATACCTTTTGTCTTGATTGCATTTTGAATGGCCATATATGTAGAAGCTACCTTCTAAAGAGTGGAAAATTCCCTTCAACACTGATTCATGATATTTTCCAATGCTTTTTTTTCCTTCAACTTTGCTGCTATTAGAAAAACAGAAGAGAGAACAGAGAGTGATTACACACAACACAAATCTCACTTGATAATTTTATTTATCATCATAGGTACAAATATATAAGACACAAATTAATGACTTCGACACAACCAGATCATCATTACAACTCACACATTGGAAACAATAACTTCTACACTTACTCCTTGTAACTCCTAATGAAAACTACACATGACATGGAAGCATTACTTCCAACAGCTGCTTGATAGTCTTTATCATGGGAGCCTGAGGCTAACAAGGCTTGGTTCTCTTTATGAAACCTTAGATTCTCCTTTTGTGCATTACTTAGGTTCCTTTCTAATCTCTTGATCTTATCTAACCACTGCTCGGTGTTTCTTGCAGTGGTAGTTGAACGTCCGTTCCAGCTGAAGAAATTGCTAGTGGATTACTCATGGTATTAGACAATATATTATGTTTCGTGGATACTAAGATTAGTTTTACAAGTTATCAGGCTAAGTACCTTCGTCTCTCTTGGAACATTTTTCTAGAACCTGAGTCAAATATGAAGATTGATGGGTCTAAGATTTGATTCTCCTCGCCAATGGTGATACACATCTCGCTGATTGGTAAATATCCTCCTATAAGCAATACCAAGGTTTGTGTTGAACAATTAACATCCATAGGTGGTGAGATTTCTTGAGTGCTCTTCTCCCTTTTCTCTTTTTTCCTTGCATCCTTCTATGCCTACTTATTTAATACCAGGGTTGGTGTTGAAGGATTTACATCCATAGGTAGTGATATTTCTTGAGTGCTCTTCTCCCTTTTATCTTTTTGCCTCGCATCCTCCTATGCCTATTTATTTACTATCTCTTTTGCATGTCTTTCCTGTTCATGCTTCTTTGCATCTTCTCTTTCTTTCTCTTGTTTCTTCTTTTCCTCTTCTTGTTTCCTCTTTTCCCCTTCCTATTTCTTATTTTACTCTTCCTCCCTTTTGGCCTTTTGTTATGCTTTTAGTTTCTTCTGCATTTATTTCTTGGTTGCTTCTTTCTCTCTTTCCCTATTTTGGGAAACCTTCTTGTCTCTGGCATCTTTACCTTTGGATGACTCTTTGTTCTAAAGTTTGGCACCATTTGTAGGTTTAGAGCCATTATCCTTCTGCACATCTATAGCTAGTGCAACATTGTATAAGCTTTTGATATTTTTTCTTCTTCATCAATGCTTGATGTTTATGGCCATTTAAACTTTAATTGATTACAGTGAGTCATTGCAATACCCCTGGGATCATAATTGTGGAATCTAAGATCACCAAATCCGAGGCATTCCAAACTAGTGGTTTCAACTTCTACTTCTTTATAACATTTTATATAGTATGTGCCCACATAGATTGGGAAAGTAGGCCATGGTGCTTTCTTTGATCGGACTAACATGCCTCCAAGTTTCATTGTCACTTGATATGTCAATTCCTTTAGGATCACTTTGTGAGTGACACATATAGGGAGTTGATGTGAAATTTTATAGGCTATGATTTTTCTAATGCATGTAGCATCCACTTTCAAAGATAATGTAAAATAAGGGTGAGACAAAACCTTCAGCTGTTTGTTGTAAAGTGCCTTATAACTAGTTTCACATAAATTTTTGCAATAAATTTGTACTGATGACACTTCGAGAGAGAAGGTCCATCTCCATCCAAGTATGTCAAACTACAACCTCGAACTTCATCCAAGTATGTTTCCTCTTCCATCCATCTCCATCCAAGTATGTTTCCTCTTCCTATTATATGATCTATGGTTGAACTTAAATATACGATGACATATTTTCTTTTTCCTTTCTATAGAAAACTCCACATAAATAATACCTATAAATGTAAAGGCACTCCTATTGATGGTTGCCTTTATTTTCTCATTTAGTAATTATCTCATAGTGATCCCAATCTTGAAATCATCCCATTAAAATTCATAATAATTATTGCCAAATTCTTCCATGAACCTATGATAATAAGCCATAGATTGATCCTTCTATTGAAGTGACTTACCATGGAAGTTAAGTGTCTCATAAACACATGAAATCCATTTAAATTGATAATGCATATTGTGTCTTATTTAATTTCTAGTGTTGAAAACATTCTTCTCAACAACATTTTAGTGACTAGTGACATTGGAAACTTAAAAAACATTTAGTGTCTCCCATATCTAGGTATCTACTAGGACTTCAAAACCATTGAGAATAAAAAGTATACAAATCGAAAATGAAATGAAAATCATGATCTTTTTTCAGTTTATTTTACTTTTCATCATTTATATTGATTAATCTAGTGACCACATGAGTCCCAATTTTTTTTAGTAACCGGATCTTCCATATTTATTTTCCAAAGAGTAAAATTATGACTATTAGAAATATCAATATCTATCTTGAAAGGTTTTTTTAATCTTTCTTCTAATTTTCTTTTCAAAATTTGTCTAGTCAAACACCATTCTTATGAACCACCAACAAATTTAATGGGTACTATAAAACACAATTCTTAAATCTAAACTATTTTGATGACATAAAAATCTTTAACATCACTAATTATTGTAAACACAAAAATTAAATACTAAGCTAAAAGAAATCTCAAGGACACACAAGAAAATAGGAATTCTTAAGAAAAATATTTATATATCTTATTCATTTTTAAAAATGTATTTTCAAATTATTCCCACATTATTATTATTATTATATATGTGGCAGGTGACAGGCATTTTCCTATCTCACACCCTCTATCAACCGTGCTCCCTTGTCACAAATGACTCCTAGAATCCCCATCATGACGCGACATGAATATTCTATAGTGGATGATGGGAAATTTACCATCCAACGCTCCACTAAATCAACGCCTTCATAGCCTTATGGTTCTTCCTTTAATAACTAATAATTCTCTTTTAGCCAAATTGCATGCCCATTCTAGAAAACCAAGATTTGAAGTCTTGGGAACTTCATAAGAGTTTCTAGCCATTCCCAGCATATCAGACGCAATATCTCGATAATATACTATAACTAGCGATGAGTCTTAGTATTGCAACAAGAATGTTCCAACTCCCAAGATTATCAACTTTAATTATCAACCCAGGGTTCGTACAAAATTAAGAGGTATTGGCACTATATTTGCAGCATACAATGTGCCCTTCCTTCACTGTCATGATGTAATGGAGTGCATGTAATGAAATCAAATCCTAAACTAATTGTAGAAAATGAAATGATCGAAATGGAAACTTTAACCTATTGCAAGAAATAAAATAAAAGGAAAGAAACCTATTCGAATTGCATAAAATAAATATCATGAACTAAATGTCAACCATTACATTTCAAAGACTTTAGATCCATTAACAAAGTTCATTGGATGTTCCAATCATAATTGTATTATCTATTTCATAAATCTGTCGATTAGCCCAAATCGATGAAATGCTTTGCATGGGTAAAGAGGCAAGTCTTAAGTGGTCTTTAGTCTTCCATAATCATTGATATAGAACCTAGGGGTCATGATTCAACCCTAAGGGACCAAAACCAATATTTTTGAACAGATATGGGCAAGTATATACACGCTGGAAGGGTACTACAAGAAACAAAAGATTTACTATAGGAAGCTATAATTCACCAAATGACCAAGAAAATCAAATCCAAATTGGATGGGACAAATTTTGTCATTGACTAGGATGTTTTAGTCTCCATTCCAATTGGAATCACTCAAAAATACTTCTGTTAACCCATGCAAAAAATTAACAAAAATTCGAGAACTAGTGAACTAATAAATCTATCAAATGCCTAACCTAATCAAGTAAAAATGTGATGGGGCAATTTTTGTTATTAACTATAATGTTTTTGTGATAAAATGAAAGTGGAATCAACTTGATTGAAGCACGTTAGCATGCTTTAAAAAATAACATAAATTTATTGTTATTTTCCCCAAGGGACTTTCAGAAATCTAGATTTGGAAATAAACAAGCTAATCCAAGTAGCTCAATGATTACTATGACCTTTTGTTGACGATGTTGGACCCACCAGCATTCAGGGGATCTCCTTGATATGAAGTCCCAACTAGACTTAAAACCGTTTGGTGTAGGAGCCCCATCCGGTATGATGACCTGGTTTCCATTGTCTTAAAGATTTGCCTTAGCTCTTGCTTGTCAGCACATGGGAGTGGTTTACTTTGTCTTTGAACAACAAGGTTCACGTGCCTAGTGAGTGCTTAGTTTCACTTATGTCAAGGTTATTTCACTACAGAGGGAGAGAGTGAGAGTGAGTCTCAAGTCGAAAGGGAATAGTCCCAACTCTGTTAGAGACACACAACACAGCAGGACATGCACAACTTCCGGCGGAGTAGTCCACATCGATGTGGCAGTCAGAAACACACCGTGAATAGATATCACGTACAACACCCAATGGAATAGTCCACATGAGTGCGACAGTTGTTATAACAAGTTTATGAGAATGAATCTGTCGAGTGACTGGTGGAATAGTCCACATAGGCGAGACAACGTTAACAATTGATACAACACATTTCCAATAGAATAAGTAGTAAAACAACTGAAATAGTTCAACTGTCTTAATACAGGTTAAAGAAACATGTATTACAAGCATCCAAAGAATAGTCTTACAAATGAATACAATACATGTGTGAAAACGTGTTGGCTTGTTATCAGGCTTCTGAATTAAGCAAAAGTTCCATGACACATCGGTACACCATACATCACTAACCTCGATAGCGGAGCGTTGGAGCCACTGCTCACTCCTAAAAGAAAAGACTATAGACTCTCAAGGCTATGTGGGAGGAGCCAAGGTCAAAAGTAATTTTCATGTTCTAATGAGGGGTATATATAGTGAAGTGTGGAACTGACCCTTGTGACTATTTGACTTCCATCATGACTATTTGACTTACATGACTCTTCAACTTTACATGTGGGTCTCTTGGAATTTCATGTTACATTAAATTGATTACAACAGTATGAACCACGGTAGTGATGTGGCCGAGATGACTCATGACATGACTCGACATGACAGTGTTGGTATGTTCATGTTGATGGTGGTGTCCATGTTGAGCTGCAGTGCTGTTGAGTGATGAGCGTGCTCTTGGTGTATCATAGCTTCACCTCCACATGGCAAGGTGTGCAAAGTCTTCGATGGTCTTGGTGTTCGCTTGATGTTTCATGTGCATGTATATCCTTCACTGGTACTTGTCATGTTTCATGTGTTCATCCGTTCGAGAACAAGTCTTTTAGCATGTGCTTCTTGTTCATCCGTTCGTCGTTGCCCCATGTCTCATCCATGTACCTGTATCTGCAATCACTCATGATGAGACGACATCAAATCCAGAAAACTCCTAGTCTACCATGAGGCATCATATTTCATTTTCGGGTGTAGGTGATCGGGAGAGAGGAAAAGGCTTTGAAACTGTGCAGAACACATTTCAGGACGGGATGTGGGCTCCATGTCACTGCCAAGGAAAATTACGGAGAGGTCACTGGGAGGTTGAGATGAGAATTCTGGAACAACAGTGACCATCTTCGGGATCTGGTTCGGCTAGAGGACAGAACTCCGCAAATTTTCCAGGGAGGAAGTGTAGGTGGCAGGGAGGACATTAGCAGTGAAAACTGTGCAGATTCTTTGGGGAGGCTGGTAGCAGGCTGCAGGAGCTTGCTGGCAAAAACTGCAGAGAACTGGGAGGCTGGCCTGCAGGATATTTATGTGCAGTTTCTGGGGTGAGAGGGGTGTTGGGCAGGTGGAGGACAACCGACGAAAAATGCACAGTTTTCAGGAGGAGAAACAGGTTGACTAAGGGGGGCGTTGGGCAGCTTGAGGACAACCCAGGAAAATTGTGCAGTTTTCAGGAGGAGCAGCAGGTCGACTGAGAGGGGAATTGGTTGACAGAACTGTGCAAATTTTGGGGATAGTGCAGTGACAGGCACCGGGTGTTTGTCTTTCATGTCTGCGCCATTTCTTTAGTTAGTGGAGGCGGGTATGCTGGCAGCTTCTACACAATTTTTTGGAGGAGTGATGCCCAGGGTCACTGCTTGGTCAAACTCTCAGGTTGCCTAGTGGGAAGTTTGATAGATTTTCTTACGGGAAATGCAGATTGAGATGGCTTGTTGAGCAACTTCTGCGTTGTTCTGGGTGAAAGTCGGTCAGGTTGATTCCAGGATTACATAGTGTGGACTACTTGGGAGGAAACCTCAAGCTCTGTGCAATTCTGGACAATAGTACTTGATCATTGAGGGTTGAGATTGTGCAATCCAGCTCAGCAGAGGTCCAACTATTGGAGGGTGGTCCGATCGACTTCAACAAAATGACTAAGTGTGTGAGCAAGTGAAATTGTGCATGCATGGCCTTGAGAACACACGCTCAACATGACTCGACGAGAAGACACCTCGAACCAATAAGACAATATACACTCAGTGTGACTGACTAATGGGTGTGAGCAACAAGCACGACACTTGAGATAGATCATTGAATGACCGAGACGAAACTTGCATGACATTGCATACAAATTCGTGTGTGAGTGCGGAAAATGCTCACATAGTGAATACACCTTGTACATATGAAGATGAACCAAGAAAATAGCCAGAACATGATTGCAAGCATGGCATTGTGACCAACATACTAAAAGATGTTCGGTGAACGGTCAAGCAAGGAGGGTACAAAGAATCGACACGAAATCATGGGATGAGCTCGAGTTTTTGCAAATATCAAGGGAAAAACCAAGGAAGGCTCTGAAATTGGATGCAAGCCAAAATTTTGGATGGTGTTGCAATTGTTACAACACTTGGCGACACACTTGTTGAATACCAGCTTCTTTGTTTTAGTCCATTGAAAACATAGGGCCTTGGTCCATCAGGGAATATTGAATCTCTATGCGGGTTACTTCAGCTTCCCCACTTACCCCATAAAGAGATGTGATTCACCTTTTGCTATCTCAGTCAAACACAAAAACAAGTTTCAGCTTGATCACAATGTTTAGAAACCGGGAAGGGTAGTTTGGCTTGTCAGTTTAAATTTTTCAGAGTAAAAGTTTTCATCTCTAGTGTTGCTCCACTACCAGCAAGCCTGGATAGTACTCTGACAAAGTCACATAGGAACACATACATTGCTCCACTACCAGTGAGCCTGGTTAGTACCCCAGTGGAGTTGCATGCTTCACCTCTCTATGCAGGAACCCTTTCTCTTCTATCACCTTTGTATTTTTAAAAGATGACTGTGCATAGACACTTATTTATTTTTGGGGCGGAAGAGGGATTATGACTTATTGAGAGCATAAGAGGTTGTTCCTTTATAGAAGCATGTAAGGCCTCTGACATATGTTTACCTGTTTAGATTTTCCCCTTCTCCATTTCTACTAGTTAGATGAGCTTGAACACACATCGCAGAAGATTGAGTACGGACATGGGGTTTCCCAATGTGGACATAGGTTCATGGTTGGACCCAAGCTGCCCTTGCAGGTGGCTTGTATTTTCCATCAGAACTTCATTGGCCTAAGGTTATAACCAAGCACAAAGAAGACAAACACAAGACTAGCCAAGTGCTACAGTGTCACAAGACTCTTTGGATCTCAACCACATACTCATTCGAAAGAAAGAACTCAGTAGAGGGAAACACTTATTGAAAAACCAAAAATAGCATGATACTAAGCAAACAAAACAAAATGGAACAAAAATAGTAAGCAAAGTGAAAATGCAACAAGCAGTAAACAGACTATGTACATGGCATGAGGTGCGACCCCGACTTGCTGAAAGTCATCTTTGATATCTTGGTCGTTGACAGGAAGGTTATCAATCCTCCCATCAAGTGATTAAAGATAGTACGTGTGTGGGCCAAGCTTCTCCTGAAACAATGTCAAACTATCAAGTTCCACTACCAGAACCTAGTTGTATCTTGAAATACCATTGAGCAAAGACAACATTTCTTCTCCAGATATTGCATGTAACATAAGTTCCATTGATGGCACAGGGTAGTTGTTTTTGTCCAGGGTATGGTTCAAGTTTCGAAAATCAATGCATAAGCGGATAACCCCTAGATTTCTTGCGTACAAGACTTAAACTAGAAACCCATGTAAAATGATGAACTTTGTAAGTGATCCGAGCATCCAACAACTTAGTCAATTCTTTCTGTATAAGGGGTTCAATTGACAGATGTACTTTCCTCAGTTTCTACTGCAATGGCTTGACCCCTTCTTTGATTGGAATCACGTGTTGGATTATTCACCTATATTATGTTTTCAGACCATTATATGTCCATGCAAACACAAACGAAAAGGAGTTAGAGTAAACAAAACTTAGAGTATACCATCGAATCAAATCTTCCTCCTTCTATGGGTGGGGAAATAATGGGACTGAGGAACCTCAGATATAGGAAAACCAACAAATATAGTTAAGCGAGGCAAGGTAATTCACTCATTATAGAAGATACTTTTTATCTTCACTGATAAAAACTATCAGTGGAGAAAAAAATAAAAATAAAAAATATGAGATGGATTTAACCTATTTTATTGTGCATATTGATCAGTAAGCTAGAATCCCGGTACTGTTTGAACAAGCAGGCAAAAACTTGTCGCTCTTGCAGTGTGCAACACATACAGAGACTGACAAACTTTGGATCGTGGCCTGATCCAAGGTTGATGTGTTCATACATCATGGTGGAACTGTGGGTTTTTCTGTTTCTTGACCCTTGGAAGCGGTTCTACAAGTCATAAATATTATCGAGAGATACTGCACCCCTAGGGATGAGGTTGCCTTTCTTTTTTCAACTGTAACTTTCAGAGAGTGCTCGTGCTCATGTTCGTCAATCACTACATCCTTGAACACATCAAGGTTGGCCATGAAATGTAGTATTTGTTGGTCATCGTCAACAAAGCATAGATTAGTTAAGTTATCAGGGATAAAAAGCTTATACAAAATATCAACAGTAAATATATCCCTAAGTGGTGTCATCCTAAGAGTTGTGTTTGCTAAGGCATCAACAGCTGCATTATGCGTTCTTGGCACAACAATGATATTGAAAGTTTGGAAGTTAGAGATTAATCACCATACCTCTTGCTGATAACTTTCAAGATGAGGTGACAAACAATGTATGGTGTTATGTACGTGTCACACCACAATTTCTGAATCACCTACCACTTTGAGCATGACAACGTTGAGGATAATGGCTTTGTGCAAGCCTAATACAAGTGCTTCGTATTCTGCAATGTTGTTCATGCACTTGAACTCCATGTGTATTGAGATAAAAAAAATTTCTATGCTTCGGGTCTATCAAGACACACCCGGCTATAGAGCTATCTTGTGTCTTTGATCCATCAAAATACATGGTCCACAACTTGTCTATACATGGACCGCTAGACGCGCTTGTACTATTGCTGCTACTATTACTCCTACTACTACTACTACTACTACTACTACTGTTACAATGTATTGTACGAGTTTCATTTCCATCAATTGGGCAAGGAAGGAGACCCAACTACGTGTCTGGTGGGGTTGGAGTTGGTTGTGTGAGATAACACCCCAACTTTTTTTACAAGAGGTAGTTGCCGAACATGATTTCTAAGAAAGCCAACGGTTCATTCTCACCATTGATGGGAGTGACATTATGTCTCATGTATCTCTTGGATAACACCCGGATTTGATTGCATTTGCCCTGGTATGAAAGCCACAAGTGTGGCCAGTTTGTAGCAAATTACCCATTCAACTTGCTGGACCAGTATTTTCTAAGAAGTAAGCCATATGCTTCGGTATGTCCACAATGATAATGTTGATGCACTGGTGAACTCGGTCGTCATGAGATAATTAGATGATCATGTCCCGAAGTTCACAAATGGCTGGTAAACAAGTTCGATCTAGCTGGCTGATCTACATAGATGTCTTACTCCATTGCACATTAATCTGCTTGGAAATGAAAGTGGCATGACGTTGGCTGATGCGCCAGAATGAACCAAATAGCTGCGAACAATGAAGTTAAAAATTTCAAATGAAAGAAATATTGGAGGGAAAATAGAGGTTGCTTCTTCCATTTGGAGTGTGTTGAACACAATTGTGAGTGAACCGAGAGATGTTCTTTCTATCTTGCTAGTAGATCTTGTGCTGTCTGCAGATGTTTGCCCCAATGCATGCAACAGAATATCCTGCTGACACTGGATCTTAGCTAACTTGAACAGAAATATGTTTGCACGAGTTTTCTTCATATCTTCCACAATATTGTAATCAAGAGTGGGTAAACTCACCGAGATGTCCGAGGTTAGACTCGTGTTTGTACTGTCCGGCGGAGTGTTCTGAAGTTTACTTCTCATGGACGTAATCTTGTTTGTAGCTGTCTTTCCAAACTTTCTTTGAGATTTCTTCTTTGGGACGACTGGTGGATCAACCTTCCTCATCAACAGTTTCATCTTTTTTCACACCTCCTCAGTAATAGGGGGAGCCACTTGAATTCTAATATTGTATCGACCACTTTGATTTGGGGGCTGCTTCTCGATGTTCATTTTCTGTGTTGATTGCGAGCATTGATACATGTTGATCACCTACCCAGTGCTTGGTGCCTCATGAGATGCAACATATTCCTCATCATCTCCATCTTCCAGTTGAAAATACACATTGTTTACTGCGTTTTTCATATTGACACACATTGAGTCTGCAACTCGTTTCCATTCCGGACAAGTCCCTTCTCGGTGACGATCTACATGGAATGAAAAAAACTGCGAATTTGCAAACATGTCCGCATGGAACACTACGCTGGAGATCTATGCAGTTTTAGTCGGGAAGCGGTTGCTGCCTGATGACATGGTCCGCTTCTATTGTTTGGGAGGCCAACTACTAGCAGATGTCTTGATATCTCATTGCTTTAGCTTAGGCATCTCTGTTTTCAAGTTCTTGACAAGATGAGTAAGGGTTTCAATGTGACTTGCTTCCTTGTCTTTACCCTTTCTCGCCATAGCCTGGGGGTTCCCACTCACATCTTTGGAGTCGTTTGTTGGTTCATCATCCTTGATGACTCCAATCACGTGCAGGTCTTTTTCCACAAAGATCACCTCTTCGCATTTCTCTAATAACATTGGTTTCGCCACTTGCTTGAAGAATTGTGTAATACTGGTTGGCAGTGCAGACATATAATAATCGACATTGATGGAGTCATGAGATTTTGTGTCTGCTGCAAACTTGTTCAATATGCACAAAAATTGTTGATTAAAATCTTTTACTTTCTCTTTTGACTCCATCTTCAGACTTCCCAACTCTTTGAACAACATTTCAAGGGTCTTGTCATCATCAAATTTTTTTCTGAAAACATTCCTTTGAACATGCCCCAGTTCTGGATGGAGTTGAATGGAAGTTTGTGATACCATACCATTGCTCGGCCATCAAAGGTACACAGAAACAATCTACATGCAACATCGTTGTACTGTACCTCAAGTGTGTGTGTTTGTAGGCAGAAGTTGTCAAAGTGGGCTTCAGCCTTTACTGCTTTGTCAGGGTCATACTATGTCAACACCTTCTTCGAACGTTTTGGAATCTTGTGCAAAACACCCAAAGAGACAATGGTCCCTAAGTCATCCATTCTAAGTTTTGGGAAGCCGGGTCTTCTTCTTCTTCATCCTCCTCCTCCTCTTCAGAATTTGATGGTTCTGGATCTGAGTCTATTGGTTCATCTCCGCCTCCACCTCCTCCACTACCTTCCCCTCTGCCTCTTGTACAAGAGTCTGAGCCCAAGACCACGAGGGGCGTCCTATTCTCCCTATTGGAATACTAGAGTTTCCTCTCTGTTCTCAACAGATTCTGCCATAACTTCGAGTGTGGTAGTAAATTCTTCTTCCACTGATGATACAACAACTCCTGTGGGAGTGGTACTTGGCTTCTTTGATTCATATGGAAGATCTTGTATTCCTAGGATCAGTCCGACTACTTTGGCAAACTGATAGGTGATGGGATGGACAGAGCAGAGGTGCTAATACAAAATTTCGTGTTCATGTATGGGAGGTGAGGAGTAACCAACTTCAGAGTTGCGCATAGGTGGGAGGGAGTGCGAATTACTGCCTTGACCAGATGATTGATGAGTGGGGTTAAGAGGAAATTCAACCATAAACAATTGGTGACCCTCCTTCTAATGCCAAAAATGTTGACGATGTTGGACTCGAAAACATTCAAGGGATCTCCTCGGTATGAAGTTCAAAATAGACCTCACATCATTTGGTGTAGGAGTCCCATCTGGTATGATGACCCAGTTGCCATTGTCTTAAAGGTTTTCCTTAGGTATTGCTTGTCATCACATGAGAGTGGTTTACTTTGTCTTCGAACATTGAGGTTCGCGTGCCTAGTGAGTGCTTAGTGTCACTTGTGTCAAGGTTCTTTCACTGCAAAGGAAGAGAGTAAGAGTGAATCTCAAGTCCAAAGGGAATAGTCCCAACTCTGTTAGAGACACACAATACAACAGGACATGCACAACTTCCAGCGGAGTAGTCCACATGGATGCGGTAGTCGCAAACACACAGTGAACAGATAGCACGTACAACACCCAACGGAATAGTTCACACGAGTGTGACGGTCGTTATAACAAGTTTATGAGAATAAGTATGTTGAGTGTCCAGTGGATTAGTCCACATGGGTGAGACAATGTTAACAACTGATACAACACATTTCCTATATCATATGTACTAAAACAACCGAAATAGTTCAACTATTTTAATATAGGTTAAAACAACATGCATTACAAGTCTCTAAAGAATATTCTTACAAGTGAATACAATACATGTGTGAAAACGTGCTAGCTTGTTATCAGACTTTTGAATTAAGCAAAAGTTCCAAGACACATCAGTTCACCATTGATCCAGTTTTGGGTGTGACGAAGGACCCTTCCAAGACCTTTTACTTTTGTGATGTGTTAAGTTGCATTTTTAAAATAACATAAATGAATACATCTGCATGTTGTAAAGAAGAGGAACATGAAAATCATCAACACATGAAAACATAAGCCGTTGATAATGAAGTTCGTCCAGGAGGGACTACGTCTCCAGGGCCCAGTGTCAAGATGGTGTAGGTTACTGCACTAAGTGTTGTCAATAGTGATGATGTACATAAGAGGTGATGTCGCTATCATACAAGGAAAATGCCCTCACACAGGAGTGGCTCGAATAGATGTTTCACTACAGGAACTCTCAGTCAAAAGGACTCCTATTAGTATGACATAAACTCATGCATGATGATCATCCCACCAACATGGCATAAAAGGGATCTCAATGCAAAACATACATGAAGACAACATGAGTATCTCAACAACATACAACAAAGGGATCTCAAAACACAACATGATGAATCATGACAACAAGTACATCACATAGATGATTCCACATCACATCAAGCATCAAACAAGGATCTGTGCAACACAAAGCATAACAAGAAGAAGTACATGAAGACTGCATATAACTCACATCCAGGGGCTATCTAAAGAAGCAGATGTCAAACTACAGAAGTTGTTCGTGCCATTAATCTCACGGCATTAATCGCATGGAAATGGCTACTTGCACATGAATGTTGACACCTACACTCCACTTAGAAAAGTGGTTGAAGAATAGAATGAGAAAATGAAAAATCTGAACGCACCATCAGATTTTTGGCATCGAATAGTGCAAAATCTACTGTCAAATTTTTGAATTCTGAGAAATTGAGAATCTGGGGCCCAAGGAATCTTTTAGATTCCCCCTAGATTCATCAAAGGTTATGCTCCATTGGTGGACTAGAAATCTGCAACTAAAAAGGCAAACCTGACCTCGCCATTGTGATCCCTGCAGAAAACCATGAAAAACAACTGTAAACTTGACTATGTTCCGACAAAAATAATTTTTACCTCCCTAGAGAATCTGTGGGCATCAATGAATATTCTGCCTCCTCTGTCTCAAAATCCATGCCCACTCCTGGTTCCTCCATCCTCCTCCCACGCACTGTTCAAATGAGGTTTATATATCAAAAGTCGGGCAGACATTGCAATGAGGGTCGTTGATGTATTGGTAGGATTTCTGAATTATGAGGAGGAGGTCGGGTGGTCAAACCCCGACCCCTCCATATTAACCTCCAAATAGTTTTAATAAACTGTGTACATGTTTTTGTTGGGGGTCGAGTCCGCATTGGCAGCCCGCCCCCTTAACTCTCGCATCACCTCATTAAATGGTTGGCGCATTTATTTCAACACCAAATGGAAGCATTGTTGGTGTATCCATGGAGGGTGTGGTTTGTTGTTTATGTGAAATATTATATGGGGGAGTGCATGAGGGTACCCGGGAGGCAAGCCGACCGCACCAGATGGGCGGGTTCGAGCTTCGCCACCCTTGACTTTTATTTATATGGTAATGTTTTTTT
>APFE030516319.1:0-14630 GCA_000404065.3 Pinus taeda | reverse complement strand
ATTTAAAAATAGGGAATTTTTAAAATTTTTTCTAACATAAGGGTTATTAGAAAAATTAAAAAGGCAACAATTTCGTCCGCTTCGAGAGCCAGATACCATGCTCGGGACTCGGTCAATTTGCAAGACTCTTAAACCTAGCCCACAACCCAACTTTGACTGGATTGTTCTCCCTCGTATGAGCTCGGATTGACAAACCATTCACACCGCTACGATTAGGACGATGAGATCTATACTCTGGTCTTGGGTCGAAATCATTATGATCACTTTGATTTTCGAGTGTTCATAAGCCTTGTTTGTCCTATGTGTGTCTCTGGAGCCACCTGGATCAATCCTCCCCACTGAGGAGCTTTTGGTCCTCCAAAAGCATGATAAATAATCTGCAACTTCTTTGTACCTTGTCTTTATCACAAGCATCCTGAAAGGTCTCGCTTCCATCTCCTTTACCTTTTTTCTTCGGAGCCTTAAGCGATGAGCCGAAACTTGCAACCTCTAGTACATTATTTTGCAAATTACATGCTTGAATTTCATGACCAAATAATGACCTAAGCGCCCCACACTTGCCACAAGTTTATAACACATACTTGGTGCCGAAGTTTACATCAAGATGGACACAATACCCCAGCTACGAAAACAAGGCTAACATATCATTGTTGCTTCAACAAGTGATGGAAAATACATCATCACTGCAACACATGATTTACAAACATAAGGCCAAACACTATTGTTTTGATTTGACAAGTGATGGAAACACAAAATCACTTTCACAGTTAAACATGCAATTCAAAATAAGACCAGACATCATCGTTGTTGAACAAGTGATGGAAAACACAATATCAATTTTACATTTTAATATACAACAAATGATTTACAAAAGTACGACCATGAAATGCTAACATATCTAGAAACTATTTTTCACTTATCAATGTGAATGGGTCACCTCCTTGGGGCGGTTTTTCTTGTCGAACAATCGTTTCACCTAGTTCATGCATCGACACTCTGTCTTTAAGGCGTTGTTCTAGATGGAAACTCCAACAAGTAGCTCTTTGATGGTCATTTCTGTCGCAATGACTGCAATAGGTTTTGTTCCTCCAGATTTGCTCAACATGTTTCTTTACCTGCTATTGAGAGGGTCTTTCACGCCTCATTCTTTTGTGTGCTGCCATTCTTTTCCAACACTTAGAAAATGTTTGGTTATGTAATCCACAAAGGTGCATGTTTTTCGATGCCATGTTCTTCGTTCATCATTAACAACATGATCATAATCAAAATGAATATTCGCATGTCAAAAGTGGTTATACCTTTCCTTGTTGTCTCTGGTGTAAGTATGGCAATGGGTTCGAAATTCTTCTTTTGTAGTTCTTCTCGCTGAAACTGAGTTTCTAGTCACAAAAATTCAATTTTTCTTTTCGCATTTTGCAAATATGACTGGATGTCAGGGAGCATGTCCTTGCTGACTTGGACATTGTTATGCATAGAAGATGACATTAAATTGTTTAATAACTGTAATAAATCATCAAGTTTCGCCATGTTTTTGAGAAATCAACTTTAAAAATGACATTAAATTGTTTAATAACTGCAGCAAATCATCAAGTTCCGCCATGTTTTTTAGCAATCAACTTTAAAAATGGGTGTTGGCTACCACCAAGAATGCACCCAATACAAACAAATTTGTGATAATTGGGTGTAGGGTTCAACCAATTATGCACCCATTAATTCAATTTTGCTTTTCGCATTTTGCAAATATGACTGGATGTCAGAGAGCATGTCCTTGCTGACTTGGACACTGTTATGCATAGAAGATGACATTAAATTGTTTAATAACTGTAGTAAATCATCAAGTTTTGCCATGTTTTTGAGCAATCAACTTTAAAAATGACATTAAATTGTTTAATAGCTGCACTAAATCATCAAGTTTCGCCATGTTTTTGAGCTCTCAACTTTAAAAATGGGTGTCGGCTACCACCGAAAATGCACCCAATACATATAAATTTGTGATAATTGAGTGTAGGGTTCAACCAATTATGCACCCATTACAACATAACTTTAACTTCGAATCTAATTCAGACTTTGACTTTTCAACTTTAACAAAAAAAATCTTCTAAAATTATCTGTCTTCGACTTTGACTTTACAAGTTTAACAAATTTTGTGATAAAACACAAAAAAATCTAAAATTATCTTGTCAAAGATTTGAACCTATGACCTTCAATCCACCAAATAACTATGTAAATTTTACCAACCACTATGCCTTTGATTTTCTTGTTTTTATAATCATAAGTTAACCAAATTAAACTTTAAAAGGCAATAATAAAAAATGATGTCGACTTCTTATCGCTTTCCTTGGAACTATGTAAATTTTACCAACCACTATGCCTTTGATTTTCTTGTTTTTATAATCATAAGTTAACCAAATTAAACTTTAAAAGGCAATAACAAAAAATGATGTCGACTTCTTATCACTTTCCTTGGAGCTATGTAAATTTTACCAACCACTATGCCTTTGATTTTCTTGTTTTTATAATCATAAGTTAACGAAATTAAACTTTTTAAGGCAATAATAAAAAATGATATCGACTTCTTATCGCTTTCCTTGGAATTGGTCTCCTAAAATTGTTGCAACCTTCTTGTACACTCTTTGTTACAACCTTCTTTTACAGTCTCGCATGTAAACTGCCATTGATTGGAAATCCCATCGAAGTAATCTTGCCACCAATTATGATTTTTCAATTACATGTCCTCATTTAATCACATCTCCCAAATATCCATATATCCCAAATATTCTTCAAATCCTTTCAAAATCAAAATATATGCAATACTTCTGAAAATAAATAAATTGGTTTCTCCTCTTCTTTTTAACAAAGTTGGTTTTGTGGTTTAGTGGTAAGTTTTGTATTCTTCACAAATCTTTCTACAAAAACTTGTATCATTTTTAGTAAAATATTCAACGACCAAAATATATATACTTCAGTAAAAAAATTGTATTCTTCAGGAAAAAAATTTGTATTCTTGATAAATCTTTGTGTAAAAAAACTTGTATCATTCAAACTTTGTATGGTTCAGACATTTACAATTGGAGTAAATATATCTTATTATCCTTCACAAATTTTACTATTATTAAACTTATGTTTACTGTGGTAAATACAAACACTGTGATTAAACTCCCTAAAAAAATATGCCACTCAATTTCTCCAATCATTTTTCATTATAACTAAAAGATATGGAATTTACAGATGTGAAATCAATAAAAAAATATTTCAACTTATTTAATAAATTAACACTAATGTGCGTGAGAAATGTGAAGTGAATATCTCAACTCATAAAATGGTAACGAGAATGTGAAATAGGTAATGAGAATGTGAAATAGGTAATGGGGAACTCAAATTCTTATTTTGTTAAAGATAATGGAACACATATTTTATTGATTTATTTTTCCCTTTTTTTTAGTTAGGTTTAGCCTAAATAAAGCCAACTAGTTTGTTGATAGAAGAACAATCTATCCATAGAAAAACAATCTATCCAGAATAAGATGCTAGCACCAATCTTATGTAAAACTTAATTTAGTTTAAATACTTTTTAAACTAATTTAATTCCCTAATTAACTTCTATCTTCAATCCCTCTTATTTAAAATTTGAAATTAAAATCCGATAAATATTAAACTCTAATCAAACTATCGTAAAAAAACTTAATCTAGTTTAAATACCTTTTAAACTAATTTAATTCCCTAATTAACTTCCATCTTCAATCCCTCCTATTAAAAATTTGAAATTAAAATCGAATGAATATTAAACTCTAATCAAACTATCACAAAATCCTATCTTATTTAAAAGTTAATATATTTTATTAAAAACAATGACTAAATATAAAAAGTCGACAAGCATATTCTATCTGCGGTGAGTTGGACAAGCATAACAAAACATATTTTATTAAGGTGGTGATTAAAGACCTGAGCTGGACAAGCAGCCTACAACATATTTTATCAATAGCAGTGACTAATACATGATGTGGACAAGCAGCCTACAACATATTTGATCAATAGCAGTGACTAATACATGATGTGGACAAGCAGCCTAAAACATATTTCATCCAACGCAGTCACTAATACTGGACAAACAGCCCAAACCTATTTTATCAAAGATAATGAATAGTGCATGAGGTGGACAAGCGGCCAAACATATTTTGTCAAAGGTAATGACTAATGCATGAGGTGGGCAAGCATATTTTATTAAAGGCAGTGACTAATACATGAGGTGGACAAGCAGACCAAACCATATTTGTGAAGGCGGTGAGGTGGACAAGCAGCCCACAACATACATATTTTATTGAAGGCAATATAGCGTGCGAGTAGAGAACGTGTTGATTGAGGTCAACGGACGACCAATTCAAAATCCAATTTAATGAAAAGGAAAAAAATAAAAAATAAAAAGAATTGATGACGTGATGATAAAACTGATTAAAGTGGAGGGACGAGCAAACCAAAACCCTGATTTATGAAAGGTAGAGCATGCACTTATTCGGACGCTTGCTCTTTCGCTCCGGATGTTGGGTTAAAATAAAAATATAAAATACTGGATAACGTCGTCCGTCCGCCAGGTTTGGTAACAACAAAAATAAAAATATTACATATAACGGGCCGAGAAAGAGATTTGGATTATTCTAAATTTATTTTATGATTGAATTTTATTAATTTACAATTAAATTTGAAACAAAATTATTTAAAACAAATAAAGCCATAATATATTAACTATGTTGAAAAAGATTTAGATAAATATATTTCAATTTTCATTATTGTGTATATGCACGCTGCACTAATTATGCTTTTTTGTAAACTAAGGAGGGACCATTTTTTTTCCATTACTTTGAATTGAAACCATTACATTTTCATGGTGGCCTCAACTCGCCCTCAAGGGAAACCGGGTCTGTTGGCCACCTTAAGTTTTTGACAGCCATCCAAAAACAAAAAAACACTGATTCTTCTTGTCCACGCTATGTAAACTACACATTCGAAAAGATTACTATTACTTCTTGCTTGCATTCTTAACTGAAAATAGAAACTAAACTATTCAACCGTTTTCACCAAAAAACATCAGACAGTATATACATATCTTCCAGTATTAGTCCGCCATGACTTCCCGTTGCTCCTCTTCTTTCTTTATACCCGGCTTGGTTTCCTTGATCAGCGGCTGAATCTCCTCCAGTTTTTTATCCCGCATTATTAGAGTGATCTGAATGTTTTGCAACTCTTTCTTCAAGTTTGGGATTCCCTGTGACAGTTCTGTCATCTCCATGGCCACTTGCTCCATCGCCTTCCCCAGCAGCGTTTTCATGACCCAGTAAACATGCAAGGCCTGTTTATACAGAGTCATGCGGCCTCTTGTGTTCTCTAGATCCGGGAGGAGGTATTCCTAGTCTTCCATTTCTGACCCTGATTGTCCCTGGATCGTTTTTTCCTCCAGATGCTGGATTATCCTTCTGATGTCTTTATTGGTGTTCTCACAGTAAGCTTCCTCCGCAAACTGAGTCCTCTTCTTTAATGTTCTCCTGTATTTTCTTGCTGGTGCTGGATCATTCTCTACCCATTTCCCTTCCGATCCTCCTCTTCCTCTGCTTCGTTGTCCTCGTCCCTGTCCGGCTCTTCCTCTGTTTCTGTAATTTCCCCTACCTCCTCGACTCTTCATGCCTGAGGTGCTTCCGATGTCACCTCTCTTCTCTCGCCATTTGTTACTCCTGTCTACCTGCTTCCTGTCCTCCTGTATTTTATCCTTTACTGACCCCACATCCTTCCATATCTTCTTGTGCTGTTGTTCCTCTCCATCCTGGTCCGAGTCAAGCATTTCCACTTCTTCTTCCGTGTCGTCTTAGATCGTCTGATACTCCTCTGTCGCTTCTCCCTCTTCTATTGCTTTCCCCTTCTTTCTCTGGCTTCTCTGTTCCCTGTTGTCTTCACCCTCGTCGTTCCTCATTCTTCTCCTTGTCGCCATTCGGTACTTCCTTCCAGCTCTGTCCGGTTGTCTTCTCCGCCTTTGCTGCCTTACTATTAACCTGCCCAGAGCTTTCACTGCTCTGTCTCCTCGCAAATCCTCGGCAAACTTGTTTACCGTTCTCCCTTGTTTATCTCGCCTTCCTTTATGATGTCTCCTCCATCGATTCTCCTCATCTCTCGTCGCTTGCTTCACCTTCCACCTGCCGATTTCATCATTACCCACCTCCTTTCGTCCTTTGTCTGTGCGGTCTTTCCCACGTCCGAGCTCTGCCACATTACCTCCACCGGCTTCTTCCTTCATTGCCTCGTCGCCGTCCCTTCTCGATATGATACCTTTGCTGATAATCTCTCTATCCTCCTTCATCATTATCTGACTGTCTTTTGCCTCGTCATCCTCTCTCACCCGCTCTGTATTAATTGCCTTGGTCGCCTTCATTATCACCCCGCTCAGGGGGACTGCACTAATTATGTTTATATTAATAGGTATAATTATTTAAGTAAAGGTTTTTGGTAGAAATTATATAAGAAAAAAATTTGGCCAAGGGTTTAAAACCAACAAGTGTGGTTTATCTTTATCATCACTATCAGATGATGAACTACACTTATTAGTTCAAATTTTCCTTATATATTTTCAACCAAAAAAACTTTGCTTAAATAATTATAAACCTGAATACAATATAATCATATTAGAAAGCAGATACTAATAATAAATTCTTTTAATTACAGGTCTTCGATACAGAGGTAAGATTCATTATTAAGAAAATAGGGAATATCTTCACAGTATGCACTAAGTTGAAGGGCTGCCCCCAAGGTTAATTTCTTAACTCCATTGCGGTTGCTAATACGAGTGTTATTCATTAGTTGTTAATATCGGTGTCTATGAGCTCAATTGAGTCGTTTGAACCCCATGCATTGCTACGTAGCCTGTGTTGTTACGTATCATTTGTTTTTATTTGGCTGTTTTAAATATGTTGAGATTTGGAATTTTGGTTGGAATATGACAAATTTCATTTTTTAAGTTGACCTAGTTACTTAATGGTTTTCATATGCTGGCTCCGTGTTCTATTTTGAAACAAAGTTCAATGTTTTTAAGGTTATTTTGAATGATGAAGGGTGTTGTTTATAAGTGAGGTTTTTTGAAAAGTGTTTGTTTGTTTGTTTGTTTGTTTGTTTTTTCATATAATTTGTTTAGAATTTGAAAAAGATTTTTTGAAATAACAAGTTCGATAGGTGAAATCTTCACAATATTTGTTTAGAATTTTAAAGGGATTTTTTAAAATAACAAGTTTGATGGGTGAAATCTTCACAATAAAAGTTCCCCGGGATTTTTAAGGATATTGAATCTATATATACAATAAAAAACCCAGTGGAAATAACACAAATCAAAATTTGACCATAACTTTTTCACCAAAAAAAAATCACATTTAAACAGATAAGATTTTTTATTTTCTCAACATCTTTAATATTTAAAAAATATTTAATCACTTTTAATAATGTATTGTTATAACATTTAAAATATAAATATAATAATCTTTTTACTATCTATATCTCTATATATTTTGGTTAGAATTATATATTTCATTTAAAGCTAAAAACGCTAATTTTTAAGCTCACCACAAAGATGTACATAGAATAATTTGGAACGAGTTGGCAATTTTGCATATAAAGAATTTGAAAATGAAAAATTAGGAAAACTTTTATGAATGTTGAGATATTTTTTGGTAAAAATTATATAGGAGATTTGTAGTGAAATATCTCTCAACATTTATATTATTGGTTTTGAAGTTTTTTCAAAACGTAGAGAAACGAATATGAGTCTAACAAATGTTCCTGATGTGTGAGGTTATAGAAGGAATTGATGGCTGAAATACATCACCAAAATATATGGTAATGACCAGCTTTAATAAGGAGCCCACATTTCAAGGAGTTAGAAAGTACCTACAAACAAACATCAAGTAATCATTCATCTATATATATATATCTATATATATATATATATATATATATTATATATATATATATATATATATATATATATATATATATATATATTATATAGATAGATAGATATTAATGAGCCCCAATGTTGCAACAAGAATGTTGCAACTCCCAAGGCTATCAACTTTTGCTACAGGATTGGATTGATGAGCATTCTAAGGGTGGAAAAGGTGATATAAAGGTAGGAAAGGGTAGTGGAAGGTAGGAGAAGGTTGTATGCTTCCCTTTCCAAGCTTAGTACCCTTTATGGGACCATCTTGCATGAGGAACAATGCACAAGGTTGCCTTCAACAAACCATAAATGTACTCTCGGTGAAAAGTGTTTTGGAAGAGTTGTTGAGGTAAAAATAAGGATATGGTGGTACAATAAGGAGTGTAAATGACAATTATAACCTTGCAAATCAATAATAGCACCTGCATGCCACAAAAAAATATGATTTTTATACTTGAGAAGACTAAATACCTAGTTTGCCAGCTAGTGTGTCCTTTAAGTTATCTGACCAATCACCAAGAAAATTGAATGAAAATGATAGGGGTTGAATTTTTTTATTTAGTAGGATTTCCTAGGACTACAATCCAAGTGAAAGAACTCAAAAATAACCTTTTTAACATGTGCTATAAAATAATCGAAAATTACTAGTCCAAAAACTAAAAATTCAAGAATCGGTGAGCTAGTTAACCTACCAATTGTCTAACCAAATCAAGCGCAAATCCTATGGGGTAAATCAAGACTCAATAAAAGTGGAAACAACTCACAATAGCCTCGTTAACATGTGCTAAAAAATAGGAAAATATTAGTACTATTTTGTTACAAGAGATTTCGAGAAATTCTAGATTTGTGAACTAGTAAGCCAATCCAAGTAGCTCAATGATGAATATGAATTTTCAAATCAGTTGTAAGGATGTGTCATGCTTGTGACTCTATAAATAACCTAAAAAAAGTATCATTTCAATCATTTAACCAATATAGCCTACAACAAAAGAAGCATGAATAGTAAATGCAGATTTAAGAAATGAAAATCAAAAAGACATTCAAAGAAAATAAAGAGATTGTAAAAGAGGGATTTGAGGCTCCTAGGATGGCCAAGCCCAAGGATACTATTGTAGCGACTAAAACATTCTCCAAAATTTTCCTTTAGCTTCGTTTTGGAGCCTCCCTATCAACCATCCTTAGCATCATGTCTTGCACTGTCTAGGTACATATGCTTCAGTTGAGTTTTTCTGGCTTGTTAGCTTGGGTTCACTAACTTGTTTTTCGTTCACCCACAAGCTGACATCTCAAGACTTGGTTTTTAAATAGTAGTTGTGCTCACTTGCAGAATTGCGCAAAACTAGAGGGCAACCAACCTTGCTCTCTAGAATTGTGCAGATTTATTGTTCTCCATAAATGAGTAGAGAAAACAGTCTGTCTTCCCCTTGAAAATTGCGTAGAGCAGCCCATCACTGGGCTTGCTCTCAAAATTTACGCAGATTTGGCTGACAAACTTGGCTTCAGTTCAAAAATTGCACAAAGCTTAAGGGGTAGCCAGAGCCACTTAGCCCAGAAACTATGCAGAAGTCATCCATAGGCTTGCATTCCATTGCATGTGCTCCCAAGTTGACCAGTTCCCTACAGGACTTAGCAATCTTGCCTTGCATGCATGGGAAGCTTTTCCTGAAAAGGAAGAAAGCAAAAAGAAAAAACCATCCCTAGATTTTAGGGATATATTTTTAGCAGCTGTGGGTTACATGCAAAATCCATTTTAGAAACCTCCCTCCAAGTGTCGTTTTTTCCTATATTTATTGTATGCATGTCATAAGCCTCAATCTTGTCAAAATTATTTGTTTGATGCCTCAAAGCTTATTCTTCAATTCAATCTTGGATCTCTAACATCCCCAACGCATCTAGGAACATTCGACACACTCAACTCAAATTTTTCCGTGTAAGTTCGCTTTTCATGTCTTTTGCTGCTTTTCTGTCACTTTTCGTGTTTCGGCTTGTGTGAGTGTTGTTTACTTGGTTTTTTTGAATACTTTCTGTAGTTTTAATGCATGTTAGCTTGTACAAGCACCATGTCAAGTTTTCCATTACATCTCCTTGTTGTCGCATGCATGGCACTGTTTCTGCACTTACGGTCGCTGTTGTGGTGACTCGCTTCACACACTTTCTTGTTTTCCCATCTTACTAAATCTTGCACTCACCAATTGCATGCATGTTCATTCACTCATGTCCACACCCAGCTTCGCACATGCATTCAGTCCTCACTATTTTCAGTCGCCCGTCAGTGAATCAGGTATGCCTTGGCCCAGACCTTGCCTTGCCTAGCTTGCACTGCACATTTATGAGAGTGAAGGCCTTGCCTTGCTCCCAGCAATTGTGTAGAGCTTCCCTCACACTGGCCTCCCAGGCTTGCTCTGCGCAATTATGAGAGGGAGTACCCTGTTGGCCCCCGGAATTGTGCAATGCAGTTTTACCGGGTTATAGTCATGCTGACTGAAACTGTGCATTGCGTAAGCTTCAACCCTCAATAGGCCAAGATGGACTATGCTCACTAATATTTAAGACTTTGTTCTATGTAGTTCTAGCAGTTAGTCTCCCAGTCTCCTGGTGAAAATTGTGTAAATCCTCCAGCTAGTCACTCGGGTGTGGTGCATGATAGTCCTCAAGTTGCTTTTGGTTTTCAACTAACAGTTTGCTTGCAATGATTGTTTATTTGTCTCCAGGTATCACAGGTGTTCATCAATCTCTCAACGTTACAGGTACAATGGCTTCCAAGAGAGCAGGGTCAAAGGACACCATTGAGAGTGCAACTCGAGATGTGGTCGAGCAAGTGTCTATGAGCTTGCCATCTAAGTTGTTCATAGACAAGGAGATCAAGATGAAATGACAAGACATCAATGGCATCTTTTCAAACACATTTGAGGAGAATCTGGAGGACCGCAGAGTCTATGTCAACATAGACAAGTCTGGCTTGTACCTGATTGCATGCAGGCATCTTGTGTTTCCATGCGCAAACATGATCCATTGGATGTCTTGCATATTGATCCAGAGACAATGGTGTTGATCAATGTCACTGGAATGAAAATTGCTACCTTCAGGGAAAAGGACTTTCAGATGATGTATCACTTGCTACAACTGGTGGTCACAATGGATGCACCCTTCACTAGGCCCAACAGTAGTGCAAACTCAAGAGACATCTTAAAGAGCTGGGTGAAAGAGTGGTCTAAGTTCAGGACAACACCAACCAAGTTTACAAGACAAGGATACTACGAAAGGCTTATCAGCTCTTGGTCATCTTTTCATGTGGATTATACATCGAGGAGATTACAGAGATCTTCCCACAAAATTGGGTGATTGTGTTGTATCAACTAGTGAATGAAGGAATACCTTTCAATTGGTCCGACATGTTGGCTCTCCAACTAAAGTGACAAGTAACAGATGCTTGACATCCCCTCGAAGGTGAGCAAGAATAGCTATTCATGTCTTCTTACATTCTTGATGCAATCTGTGGCCATCAGCAGTTCCTTGGCTTGGGTGGGGCATGGACACCTTCAGAAACCTCTGTGCACACTGTTGCAAGTTGTCTTCGAGTGTCGCTTCCATGGATTTATAATACAACTATCAGACCACTTTGTCACCCCAGTGTACATGATTATCTTTGAGTAGGATCCACCTTTCATGTCACAGGAAGCGATGGAGGCATTGGTTAACATAACATATTGGTATTCCTCACCCCTTGGCACCTTCATCCAGATGTACAACATGGAGAGCTCCGCATGTTTTACCGAAGTTTTCCATGGAAAAGTTGGTCATGTAAGAGGTTTCATACCACATCTCGACAGGGTTGTCAGAAAGACTACACAGGAAGAAGAAGGCACCTCAGCCTATGCTTCCTTTGTGGATCAGGTTGTATGATATCTAGAATCTCAAGTAGGCTAAGGCCGAGACATGGGAATTCAAGAGATTCATCTTTGGCACTAGAATTTTGAATCCATATGACTCGTACTTCTTAGTAGAAGACCAATGTACAAGAGTTTATCATCCTTGGATCCACAGGGCATGTCATTGGCCCGAGGAAGACCCATGGAGATATTGCTATAACTTCTTAAGGCTCAATGAACCAGTTGGAATGGCTATAGAGTGGTTAGCAACATATAAGGTAGCAACATCTTAGAGAGCAACAACATCAACAATAATAGAGGGAAGCATACCTGGGCTTGACAAAGACAAGAGGAAGGTTACCGACAACGTAGAGGTGGAGCAAAGATGCATGTTCAAAGTAAATCCACTTGTGTTAAAAGAATCTTTAGAGATTGAGGCAAAGATGAAAAACCTCAACAGATGGATTACGCAAAGGTAGAGGGAGAAGCAGAAGCTGGAGGAGGTAAAAAAGGAGTTGCAGGAGTTGAAGAAAGAGCTAAGGGAGGAACAAGAGCTACACATAAGAGAGAAGGAATCGCAGTGAGAACAGGGACAACAGGAGGCGCAACATGCAAACATTGATGAAACTGCGCCGATAGAGGTCATTGATTCATCCGAACAAATGGAAGATAGAAAACAAGGTGAGTAGTCACAGAAGCATGAATTTTCTTAGTAGATTGAACAAATGTTTGAAAAGATGGACACAAATGTGGTTCCGCTCGAGCTAGATCAAGATATTGACCTCATGCATGAGAACCAAGAGGTCACCCCACTGGCTTGACTAGATTTGGAAGCAAATAAAGTCCCAAGAGATCAAGGAGACACTGAAATGCAGATGTGCACAACATATCCTTCGACGATTCACAACACAGAGTTGTGCAGTCATGCAAAGTGACCACTCTGGGTGTCCATCTAACTCCTGTACAGTTTGAAGAACGAGTGATCGTGTCCGATGTGCGCAAACATATAGCTTTATTGGCCAATGCTACAAGGGCATATGCCAAAGCCACCAACTCAAGTGTTATATTCTTCATATCTAAGAATGAGCGCATGGTTAAGGAGCTATAAGTGGCCAAGTAGGGAGAAGAGAAAGCCACAACATCTACCAGATCAGAGTTAAAAAAGGTGATACTTGATGAATTATTATCTCTCGAGACAGTCATGTGGAAGTTTTACTTCAGGTTCGTCACCATGCATAAGTCAGTTGTCGATCTTAACAGTTGGTAGCAATGTTATGCCAGGAGAGAGCACATCTTATCAGACATACACATTGTTTTCGGTCACATGTAGACATGGACAATGAGGTAAAAGGGAGCTCCATTGTACTTGTAAAATTTGATGAAGCCAAGGGTAGTGGAGTTGAAGGCACACATTTGGAGTTAGATCCAGAACTATGAGGAACTCCCCCAATTCATCACTAGCTTACATGCTTGACATGCATGGGTGTTAAGGAGCATGGATGTCATTGTACACATGCATGTAATCCCATCCATTGACACATTCATCGAGGCGAAGGCAAAGAACGAAGTCTGACTGGAGCTAGACATGTACTTTGATTAATTGATGCACATAGCCACCAGCACAGAGTTGCAGATGAGTGCAAACACTATACAACAGTATGTCATTGGTCTGGCTTCACTCAAGACCATGACACACATGTTATCTGACGATTTGGATAGAGGTGCCAAATCCATCTACCCGGATGCAACAAAGGCAAAAGTTTGATTTCAAAAGGATTTCACCACATAGTATGTGAACACCATAATAGACTACCGAGCTTGGCATTAGTTTTCCACCATTGATTATCGAGAGGATGTTGAAGTGTTAGTCTTCCCACAACTGTCCGAGTCTTATTGATGTCTTGTATGGCTTACTCAAGGCCATTTTTGTCTCAGATGGGTACATTTACATATTATATTGTAAACATGTTGTAAAGCGAAAGACCAAGTGTCAATAGTAGAATGTAACAGTCATGTGTAAGTTGAAGAGTCATGAGGGTAGGTGAAGAGTCACAAAGGGGAATGGCAAGGGTCACCCCACACTTTGCTATTTATAGAACCTCATAACTCATTATACATGATTTTGGGAGCCAAGCTTCCAATAGATATAACTTAGAGAAATCTTGGAGTGTATTGTAACGAGCCTTGGGTTCTCCACAGTGTAGAGCTAATACATCTCTTTGGAGGAGTAGGTGGCAGTGACTGTAATGTTCTGCTATTAGGGCTAGTGGAAGTCATGGTTGTATGTATGATTGGAACTTTCACACTTTTAATATAATAGATCCAACACTTTTCATGCATATATTGTTATTGTAGTTCAACTATCCTAGTTACTCTAATGTTGTATGTAGCTGTAATTTACGCATATATGTATGGACTATTCTGCATGTGTTTGTATGAATATTATAGAAGCGTGTTGTTGGTATAACCCATCACTTTAGAGCACATTCCTAGATTTTCTCAATCAATGGAGCTCTAGAATCTGTTTAATAATTCCATCATATCCTGTTCATTTGTTATCCAAGCTTGGTCCATCCTGTAGCAGGGAGAAAGTCTCTAGATTATCTCATCCTCCAAGTTTTCATAATCTGCCCAATATTCTCACAATATTCTACAAAAATAAATAATATTAGTCACATAATATGCAATTATCTATAAAACTTCTTAATGAACATATTAATTTCAAAAATATGACATCCAATGCAAAAAGAGAGGTTTAATGTGCGAAAGGATGGCCATATGGGCCTTAATTT